>JACJUY010005755.1:27887-45264 GCA_014220935.1 Platorchestia sp. MABIK
CATATTAGTTTATATTTTCATTTTATTCAGGCTTTGTTCTTTAGCGTTGCATGAAGTTTGTGATGTACAAACACTTACTATGTATTGTAACTAAATGACCAATCAAATTCTTCACACCAAATTTGAAACGTTGAAATTGAACAAAGCATGGCCCAGTCTCATCGAAAGCGATGATTGAGAGTATCTTATGAGAATTAAGCGTGTTTCTAGTTTGTTTATTGGATGTGTCATCTCAGTATGAGACAATTGAGTACACCCTATCATGTTTCTTGTTTGATATTAAGGTTGAGAAAGTTATAAATCTAATTGATTGAATAATCAGGAAATATCGCTAATATTTTTCTCCGCAGATGAAACGGCACGAAGCAATGAGGATGGAGCGCGAGAGGCAAGTGGCCGCTGGTGAGAGAAGCAAAGAAAACATGTATCCCGTCACGGCGAAGGTGGACGGATATTGAAAACAAAGGAAGTGTTTTTACTTCATATATATTTTCTTCGGTGTTTTGAAAACAATAATCCATCAGTCGTCACATCAAAAGGCAGGTGAACTAAACGGGAATGTTATAACCGTGAGCTCACTGTGCATGTGTAACATTAGACTTGATTTCGCAAGAGCAAATGGTCTATGGCAACTAATTGTCTAATCGTTGTATGAAAAATACAGATTTGTAAATAATTTATAAAATACATAATTTTTATTTAATTCCATCGTCAAACAAGTTCATATGAAACATTAGATCGAGTTTCGGTTTCAAATAATTAGAATATGTTAACACTATAATTCGTTTCGGAGTGATGGATTTTATGCGATTCGCCAACAATGATATAATATAAAACAGCACAATTGATATTTTGTATAAAATGTGCCCTTACTCTAATATTCCTAGTAATGGTACATATATATTCATACATTGTTAGATTCATCAACACGGTTACAGTTGTAGCAGCTAAGTGTTCAATAGTTAATCGACCAGCATGCAGGACACAGGTCATGGAATGTTGATAATTACAGAAGTATGAGAGAACCATGACTCGAGCGTTATGGCTCTTGATCTGAAAGAAAAAATGCCCTAAATCTACGAAACTTTCTTCGTTTGGCAGATCTAAAAATTTTAGGCCCTGCTATATAAGAAGACTTATTCAAGGCATCTCGGCTCTAATTCAGGCATATTCAAGAAAAGACCGCTGCAGCAGACAAATTTTTTTTAATGAAAAGACGAGCATTTTCGGGAAAACGATAGTGAATATACAATAAGACTAATCCCACATTTTCAATCCGAATCTATTCGAAACAAAGTCAAGGTAAATCACATGCCAATACCACAGATATTCGTACAATATAACATACGTGTCTACATTCGATCGAGGCAATCGAATCAGTGCTCCAAACTTTCACAACAGGAATTGTTATAGCGTAGATCAGGAGTGTAATTAATTTCGGAGAATATATTGAGCACAACCATGTAGATTACTGTACGAGTAGCTGAAAAGCTGTGAAGCTCTTGCTATATGAAACTAGGCGGGACCAAATCCGCACAAACTTTTTAGGAAGTTTTTGAAGTTCTGTTCACTTCTGTTTCCCATGAGAACACAAATAATATACAATAGTACGCATAATCTTATATTGTAAATAAAAAATTAGCGCTATAATAACTGAATAGCTGCCCTCTCCACTTGCTGGTATGGGTAAAAATTACACACTCCACATTTTTCCATAATAATGTTCGTATTTCAACACGCAAGTAGCTCAGACAATATAACAGTTAAAAAAAAAAACGAACACGAAAAATCCCACCGTGTCTAATGCACTTCTTCCACTATCAATTGGACTGTTGAGAAGTGGGCACCTCGGCGGACGAACCGGCATTTTGGGGTAGTTGATTTGGAGCCTGTGATTTTGAGACAGAATAGGGCGCTGAGGGAGCACTTACGTGCGATGAAGCCGATGCGGGTTGTGGTCGGTAAGTTCCCGTGTTGCCATGCTGTGCAGGATACGTTGACGAGCTCGTGAAGGGCCCCGCACCAGAAAAATTGTTGCCATAATTGTATCTATTGTAAAGATCACTATAGCCGTTGTACGCGCTGTTATAAGTATTTAAAGGATTACCATAGCTTCCCCAACTAGCAACACCACCCATGTTGCTGTAGGGGTTTGAAGTTCCAGTGTAAGGATATGCTGAACTAGAGAATGGCGAGTTAAAACCATAAGAATTCAAAGGAATGGAATTGTACGTATTCGGAGTACTAAAACGGTAGGGTAAATAGGGATTGGAGTACCCTGTAGCCACACCAGGTGACGAACGCCATTGCCCTGAAAAAGAAGAAAGCCTTAGTAACATTAATATACTCGAGCTGGTAAAAAAAATACGATTGCCAATCAGGAAAACAAAGAGCGAGTATTGGATTCCCATGAAAAACATTCAATCGAGGTGTCTGATACTAAATATTGATAAATGAAGCTGAGCATTTATAACAAGCTTTTGATCAGAATTTCATAAGTCCCTATCTGGCACAAATTTGTGACTCAAATAACAATATTTTATGCATGCAAACTTGATTTGAAAGCGATGTCACAATGCTCTGTAGTTAGTTGCATTACAAGTAGCTGAGCCCTCTAAGTACATACTGATAACCCAAAGGAAAAGCTCGTTTTACTCCAATATTGAAATACAGGTTATTGCAGAGTTCAACCTGAATTACTAAGTTCAGCCTGAAGTTTAACGAATGGCTGCTAGTTACATCATCATAAATTACAAATTGAGCAACATACTGGAACGTAGCAGCTGTGATAGAACACACATTCAGCATCACAAACATAACAATAACATGAGAGAGCAAATTTCGATTGATGCAGTGAATCAGTTTTAGAACATAAAATCATACAAAAACAGATATCTTTCGAATAGAAGTTTAGTTGCTAGTTTAAAGCTCCATTTCCATTCTAAACATGCTTTCACAAAGTGAGGTAAAATTGGACATTTAAGAAAATAGTTCTAAGAAATTAGACACCTTTTTGTAATGGAAGCTAAGCCTTAATACGTTAAGTGCGGCGTGACCCATCGGTGATCATTTACGAGATTTTCATAATGCTGCTGATCGACTAGCAGTCACTGACTCAATTTTTTTAAGTACTAAATGCAAGTTAAATGAAGGCATGATCCAGTTAATGTTTGCTATTGTCAAAATTTCTTACAACATTTCACTCAAAATTTGAGTTGGATATTGAGCTTCAGTTTAACCCCCCACACTTAACGTGTTAAGCTAACGACAAAACCATTATCGGAAGGATCTGTGATTTGATATTGGACATCAGCAGTGGAGAAGATCATTTAGTATGGGCAAAATAAACTTGGGACACACAAGGTGTTTCCACACTGATTACCCTGCGCAAAGAAACAGCAAGTTAGAAAGGAAGAGGAAGAAATGACAAGATAGCAAAGAAGGCGTGAAACTGAAAAGCACAAAAATAGAAATCGTGAAAGTCTACCTCTAGCTGACTAAACCTAGGAGCATCTCCTGTAAGGGAGCCAATCTACATAACATACTCATGATAAATAAACTTGAACTTAGGAAACCAATCTTATGGCCGTAAAGGATACTTTGAATGAGGTTAAAGTAGAAGTTAATTTAAGGCTCCTTAACCAGGACACAGGTGTTTTCTAAGAAAGGAAGGCTCATTTAGTTAGGAATCAAGGGAAATGGGAATTTATGCACAAAGTGTATAAGGGAATTCAATAAAACGGAGGCCTGCCAAACCTTCACTTCGGGACTGTAATCCTTCTCATCCATCACCTAAAATACTTGAAAAAAAATTATTGGTTATATATAATCTATACTATAATAAGAGCTGTGCCCGTCCGTCACAGTTCCCATCAGCAGAGAGTGTGTGATGAGCGTTTTGGGTTACAAGCTTCATCAACTCCACAATTTTTGGTGTTTAATCCATCAAATTTGGAATCGGAATGAATATCGCATGTAACGTTAGGTTAGGTTGTATACAATGCCAGAAATTGAGAGTTAGGAAAGTATAGGAAGCCACAGAAAAGCATGGGGAATCATTGGAAAGCCATGTTGAAGCTCAGTTGGTCTGTCACGCTGTCAAGGATGCTTAATGACCATTGTTGATGGGAGTTTAACCAGAGCAAAAGATTAAAAATATTTTAACCGTGGGTTCTGTTGGGTTGGATATATTTGTTTTTAATTCACATCTGAAATTTTTTTTTAAGGAAAATATCGATTTCCGTCATTTCTGACGGGTCGTGTACACTAGTAGAACATAAATTTGACTGTAAAAATTTCACAGGGGCTACGATTCAAATTACAGATAAAAGAAAGTAGCCGGCACTAAAAAATTAATAATATAAATTAATTTCTGATAATTCTAAGGGGCTTCGAGGATAGTGAATGAACAGAAATGAAGTACAATAAAATTATCTGGCATATGATTAATTTTAAATGTTCATTTATGTCCGCTTTTTTGAAGTTGGAGTGAAACGTAAATGCAACAGGGTTCATAACCCTAACGGGAGTCTGCAGAGAGCATCAATACTTTGTGCAGAAAATGAAGAAGAAAGAGAATCTCTCATGTTAACATTTGTTCCCTACTAATGCAGTTCTATCTTTAATTTAATGAAAACAGGTTTCTATAATGCACTTTTAGGAAATTATTTACATACAATTTTCCTGGGATGAAGCATATCAGACTGTTTCATGGTACATCGGAATAATATATTTGTGATTCTCTGCAAATTAAATCAGCACATCTACATCTATCCTCACGCATGAATGACAAGCTGAAAAGAGTTAACCAGTAAAATGTCAGCAGAAGAGGATAATGCACCTCTTCTGCGAGGCTAGGAAAGGAACATGCCCAGCGACGTTACCTGCGGCGTCTCCAGGCGCACCAGCAGCCGCAACGCCACCCGGGTTGTCTGCAGGCGGCTGCGAGCTCCCGGCAGCACCGCTGCCATCAGGAGGTGGTCTCGGTGGCGGTGTAACTGGAGTGTTCAGCACCTGTCGTAGCAGTGAACATTTGATGTTTTTAAAGCAGTTCTCATCTCGATAACAGAGTATAGCCGTTCGAGACAGAATATCACAGGTAATTAACCTATCGACCGTTTCGGACAGTGGCGTAAAATATCCGACAAAGGAGTAAATATACTTCAGACACCATTTTAGTCTTTGGAAAGGAACTTTCATTTCGGTTATTCGTTAACAATTTTCAATTTGAAAAAAACTTGCCTGCACGCAGTATTTGAATAATAGATTTCACTAGTATTCCTTGAAAGGATAATTTAGGAAACTATGTAGTGCATTGCATCCTGCTTTGCTCCAGCGTCCCATGAAACATAATGCTTCGCAAGTATTTTTTGAGCTCGGTAAAATAGGGTTTCATGACTGTTACTATTGAGTGCTCCGTTTAAGACTTTCCCACCTACTTGGGCGCCCAATAACTCGGCTTCTAGTCATAAGAATAAGCCGTAAGGTTTCAATTGAAGTAAAAACACAAGCTGCATCATACAATAAACTATATATTTTTATGTTTTTCGTTTTTCATTGATTTTGATGGAAAGCAGGATTTTTTCAAGATAAGCGGTTATAATGGATATTTTAATATAAGATAAACCATATATCATATTTTAGTTCATAACTATTATTAGGAAATTCATGATGTAATACTTTTTTCGGCACTGAAACAATAGACTTGAATTATCAAGTTTTCTCTGAAAATAAATCAGTGGATATACGAAATCGACACTCCATAAACAGCTCACCTGAGAATGTTGAAACGTAATATCCACTCAAAAATACATTTTATTGGAAAGCAATGAGTTTCACTGAGTAAAATGAGAAAATATGCATCTGGGAAACCTTATTCGAAATGAATACTTACAAAAAGTTGCAATTGAAAAAAGCAAGAAAAAAGAAAAAGTGACACAAAATACTGAGAGAACAAAAATAACAGCAAAATAATGAAGGAAACGGGGCAAAATGTTGACAATAGAAACAAAATAATAAAGATGATTGTTATAATTAAAAAATTCGACATGTGCAGTGACGAGCGCGCAAGTCCAGCATGGATAATCGTAAGGGGTACTAATGAGCGATTTATACAAATAAGTTAGAGGAAATACTTGACGCGCGTCATGATCATCAACATCTGTCATTTCTTTTCTGAAAAATTTACATTCAAGGACATCGATTAAATTAGGTTGTATGTTAGTTTAAGACTCCCACAATAATACTGATTAAAATTAGGTTAGGTACAATATTCAAGTATTGAGATGAATTTGAGAAGTACAAAAGCTACTCACGTCAAGAATATAGATAATGAGAGTCGGCACTGTGATGAAGAGCGTTGTTAACAGAACCTTACGCCACGGCCGTCTCGATGGCGCTGTTCCATCTGAGAGAAAAACAATACATGTATATGGAAGCGGCAGGAGTTGCTTGAAATGAACACAGGGCACTTAAAAGCTATAGCACCATTTCTAATCTCAAATTCTCAGTAAAATAACGCGTTCCCTTCAAGCCTTAAAATTTTAATTAGATTTTAAGTTTATTTAATGTACCCTGACTATAACGAAGGTGCTCCAAAGAGTGGAAGGATAAAAGCATCAAATAGTGAGGAGTCAGAACATGGAGTCTATGCACAACGTGTGTTCCCATACAAGATCCTTGCCGCATAGAAACAGCAAGTTCATAGGAAGGTTGTGAAACAAGAAAAAAGTTGACAAAGGAAGTTGGAGGGGACGAGAAACAGGACTACAAGCAACCAAAAAAAATACTTCTGAACAAAACAAAACCTATTCTATTTCCATCAAAAAAGAGACCTAGCTAACGTACTCTCAGCTCAGAACCTCACATTTTTCTTCTGTAAGTGCTGATTTCCTTGGATACAATAGCTGTCTTGTAAGTTGTCGTTAACTGAGTTTATTATTATTATTATTATCCACTGGATGACAAATGAGAAGAAAACTTTGAAGGTAGTCTCGACTTACTTTCATCATGGCAGAGTCAATTTTTGTGTGCTTAAGTTTGATTTTAAAACCAAATGTATTTTTGAAATTATTAAAATAGAATTCAACATTTTATTTTTATACGTGCAGTTACGAACATGTCAGAAAGAACATCAAATGGGAGCATAGTGAAGACAATGTTTTGAAAACTGTTGGAATTGGGAAAATTGATTAAAAAGGAACTCCATGAGTTTCATTCGGAGTTACTCTTGAATCAGGACCCATACGAGCATCAACCAAGTTAAAATTACTCGGGACCACACATGAAAGCAAAAATTACTCCTGAGCTGCCTGAAACGTTTGACCTAATTTCAGTTTTTTTAGCAAGCATCGACTGTTGACTACATATGCTACAAAGAGGTGTAAAATGAGGGAAATAATGGTCGTTACACGTAGTTCCTTCACAAAGAAAATTGCCTAATATTTCGAAAAAATACAGTCTAGCCTCAAAAACAACTGCAGAGAATATGGAGAGCGCAGTCTGCTCGTTTGCTCATCCTACAATGTTAATGGCTTTGGCATTAAATTAATACTTTCACTTCCGATTGCAAAAATTTATCCATAATCAAATTTTGATTTTCTTTGATTGATCTATTCAACCAACATTGCATGGTTACTGTAAGCATCTGTTACCAACGTGTCCACAAACTTCCATTAAAAAATAATTTTATACATTTTGAACTCTTTTTTTTCTAGTCCTGGAAGAGTTTGCTGCGTTCGCATTCTGCAGCCTATAAGGTTCATAAGCGAATATTAAGCTCACCGTGCAAGAGGAATGCGAGAACACTAGAAAGGATGGAAAAACTCTAAACAGATGTGACGCAAAGAATGGACACTTGCACTTGAACGGTGATCAAACAAGTTTATTCACGATTTTATTTTTTGAAAACCAAAGTACACAATACTAAGGATACAGGTATAGCAAGGCCATTATTTACTCATGAATCTCATTATGTTAGAAAAATGTACATGAAAAAGGAAAACGCAGCATAACGTGAAATAAATCAAACTGATCTTTCCATAGGAAGTCCAAACCCAGCTCTAAATATGACACAGTAGTTGAGCTCGAGTATATTTTCAACAAGGTAATTTTTAAATTAAGAAGACCCATTTATAAAAAATTAAGGATAAATTGTCATTAGTTTGAAATTCCAAAAAGAGCGTGTCACACCATAGAACAGTATGAGCTGCAATAACCTGAGCACCTGCAAGCGATAGACAACAGCGTGAATGAATTCTGAACGTCCACAGTGCAAAGAAACACTAAGGAAGAACATGCATTTGAAACATAATAAAATCTTTTTCTGTAAATACTTACAAAAATTTACAATTGAACAATGGATATAAAATAAAGTGAATGGAAATAAATCATAGCAAAGCAGCAACTAAAAGTTAGGTTTATTTTCACTCTTTATCCGGTGTTTTTCTGCAAGTGCGGAAATGTTTTGCAGATAATTCTGTTAATTGAAACTATTGACCCCGAAATTCATTTAGACGAATTTTCTTTTCATGCAAATGATTTTTTGAAATGAAATTTGGAAAACAGATCTAAGAAATCACAGAGGGTAAGGCACCAAAGGTTACAACGTCATATAGAGCTGGACTAACTTGGAAAAACTTTATGATCTAATTCTCTGCAACATGGAAAAAAATTAAACACGATTTTGCCAAACTTGAATAAACTGGTAAACAGTTAAGAATTATGAGTGACAAAAAAATTCATTTTAAATTACAGTCAAAACCTCATTTAGTAAATACAGTAAGGGTAAAACATTGAACAATCGATATTTTAACAGGGTAGAATTGACTAGAACGTGTTTACTAGACGTTTTTCTTAACTGATATTTTAAAAGACAGGGTTCAACTCAAACTGTTGTTACAAAGAATTTATTTCTAAGAATGAGAAGGGAATGATGAATTATTTTATTTAATACTGTAAAAACATCCGTACTTTTCCCTGAGAGGCGCAGCCAGCAAAAAAAATACATACAGTTAACATATACCGGGCTTTTCCTCCTTACGGAAGGATAGACGACAGCAGGCCACAATCATTCATCCTTAGTCACTAGGAGGCGAGAGAGGCAGCACTGGCCGCACCAAAACTGCCCGGATCAATAGCAGCCCAACACAAACCTTTTCCACAGTCAGGCCCGACAGCCATAGCTGGTTTACCCCGAGTGTTACATTTGTATGCAGCCTTCCCCCGCACATGACAGGACAAACCATATACCCCATCACATGCGAGCAGGCTTCCAGTGACCACGTCAAATAATTACATCCTTATACACTGTTTCCACTTACTTCCCTCCGCAGTCATCTCTCTCATCACGTCCACAGTCAGACCCCTCTCACACCATGCACGTTTGACCCCATCTATCCAACTCATCCATTGCCTTCCTCGCGCTCTAATACCGCTCATCTCCGAAGTATAAATCTTTTCACCAGCCGCTCAACATTCATTCTTTCAACGTGCTCAAACCATCCAAGCACTCTTTCATCCATCCGCCTACTCATCTTTTTGACAACACCCGTCTACCCCCTAACCAACTCATTCCTGATCCTATCTCTTCATGTTACTCCAAACATGCTCCTCAAACACTTCATCTCAAACACATCCAGCTTCTTCCTCTCAGCTGCTTTCATACCCCAAGACTCTACTTCATAAAACAAAACTGGCACGATTAAGCTTTCAAACAGTCCCATTTTAGCATTCGTACTCAAACTCCTGTATTCAAAAACTTTCCTCATTGCACCCAATGTCTTGCAGCCTTCACTCACTCGATGTCTCACTTCTACTTCCATACTATCATTCACAGCGCCACGTCCGACCCGAGGTACCTAAAAAACCTCCTCTAAGACTTCACCACTCATCCTCACACCCAATGTTCCAAACACTCCACCTCTTGAACATCTCATCACCTTACTTTTATTTACATTCACTCTCAACTTACGCCTTTCGCACACTCTGCCAAACTCTACAGCCAGTCTCTGCAGTTTTTCCACTGAATCAGTCACAAGCGCTGTATCATCTGCAAACAACAGCTGACATCCCAATTCGTACAATTTTGTCCCACCAACTGCGCACACTCTCGCATTCACTCAACACTTTTTCCCAACACTTTCAAATTCACTTCTCTCACTAAACCATCCAATAACAAATTGAACAACCACGGCGACATCACACCCCTGTCTTACGCCTGTAACAACTGGGAACCAATACTTTCACACATGCTCTGCTATCAATGTGGAAACTTGACCGATTGGAGTAGCGCGTGTGTAGTTCCGTTGTATAAGGGGAAGGATGACAGGTATGAGTGCAGTAATTACAGAGGTATCAGTCTACTGAGTGTCGTTGGGAAGCTGTCTGGGAGACTTTTAAATGGAAGAGTGAGAATGATGACGAATGGTGTGCTAGCTAAAGAACAATGTGATTTTAGAAGTGGTAGAGGTTGTGTGGATCAAATGTTTGCTGTGAGACAGGTGAATGAGAAATACTTGGCGAAAGGAAAAGATGTGTATTGGGCATTTATGGATCTGAAGAAGGCAAATGACAGGGTGGAACGTGAGGCATTATGGCAGGTTGTGGGCTTGAATGGAGTGGGTGGGAGACTGTTGAATGCAATCAAGAGTTTCTACATACAGTATAATGTTAGAAATACAAGCTCATGGACAAGAAGGAAGCTTACCAGCACCCTCGTCCCTTGTTTCTCCAATATCTTTAGCTAAGTTTGCGACCCTGTTGAGGTACGTGATCACAGAAGTTGTGCAGAATATGTCAGCAAATGCAAAACCGGCCTCCTCAGGCTGGAGGAATGAGCCGATTCCTGTTTTTTTTGTCGACCCCGAATCTTCATTATTTAGAATATTTCTTTAGTTACTAAATTTCAAACTTGAAAGATTTAGTTGTTTTTCTAATGATTTAACAGAGAAATGAAAAACAGGTAATATGATCTAGTTTAACATGGTCGATGCTTCTTTTAAAATGCGATGTCATATTCTTTTTGTAATCTGAACATGCCCAAACTCTGATGCGTGACCATCCGCCATTGCTCAAGCAGCTCAAAATCACGTACATACTAGAACTACGACAATAATATACCTCACTGGATTTCTTTTGAATTTTCCTGTAGTTGGTTTGCAAATACGTAACTTCATTAATGGTCAGTTTTTTTTTGTATAGTTCACGGTAAGCAAGAATGTTATCACCAACGTACAGTTTACGAGGAGTAAAAACGATGCTATCACATCTCACCAATATGATCTAATGGATGTGCGGAACTTGTGGGGGAACAATTTGTGACCTTGATGATATATTGCAGCCGTTAAATAGATAAAGTTTGTGAAACTTTCACTCATCATTCTGCGATTTAAAAAAGATTTTTTTTTCCGTATTTGGACTAGTCTAAGTTACATTTAAGACAATTTTTTACCGTTCCCAATTTAATGTTCCAAAAGAATAAAATGAGCACCTAGAAGCATAGAAAATAAAGTTCATTCCCATACTTAATAGTGAACAAATAATTTTAGTAAATTATCAAGGAAATGAGTCTAAAACACTAATTGACTGATTATAGGTTAGTTTGAGTCTCTCTTACCACAACAAAGATATTCAAAGAGAGGAAGGATGAAGGTACCATTCGAATCAAGTTAAAAGAACGTGTGGAATCCCTGCACAAGGTGTGTTGCCACACAGGCTCCAATACGCATAGAAACAGTAAATTGAGATGGAGGGTTAGAAAAACAATAAAAAGTTGAAGATGAAAGTCAGAGGTACTAGAAAACAGAACAGCAGTGAACTGAGAAATGATGATTCTCAATGAAACAAGAAACATTTTATCAAACAAAAAGAAGACCTACCTAACTTTAAATTCGAGATCCCATATTTTCCCCCTGGGACTGCAAATTTTTGTAGATACAATAGTTGTCTCCCCCTGAGCGAGTATTAAAAAGTGCAATTTGCTAATAATATATTTCTCGCCTCATAAATTCCTTCTCGAAGTATTATTAAACACATCTAAAAATTGCTTCTAAATTGGGTTAACCTGAAAATCTCTGTTGTACAACTATTCCAGATCAGAGGGAGTAATACATACAAATAATGAAATCATGCAGGAAATATAAATGAAACTTGCTCATCTTTTGCACATTATTGTTGTACGCTGTACTTGGACCGGTTGAAGATGTTTAGATTAGATTAGAATATTATTTAGTTTAAGCCTCCCTATTAGCCACAAAGGCGATCCAAAAAAAGGAAGGAGGAAGGCACCATTTAGTATGGAGTTGAGGGAACGCGGAATCCATGCAGAAAGGGCACAGAAACAGTAAGTTGAGAAAGAAGATTATGAAACAAGATCAAAGTCGAAGAAGAAAGTAGTAGGAGCTGAAAAAGCAGGACAGCAGTGAACCGAAAAAATGATGGTCCTTAACATAACAAAAACATTTCATTTCAACAAAAAAAAACCCTACCTAACTCTCAGGCCAGGCCCTCTCATTTCCCCCTTGGGAGCGCTAATTCCCATAGATACAACAGTTGTATCCTCCTGAGGGGGGTTGAAGATGTTAAGGGTTACGATGATTCAGAAGAGTTTTTTCCCCAGACATAAGAAGGAAAATCTGAAAAGTTCACTGAAGCAGCTAACAATGTGCTTCCACATTTTGAATTTTGACTCGCGGAATCGCCAATTTATACCGCGTACCAAAAAAGATTACCACAAAAAGTCCCGAGTCCGATGCCTAGCACATCACTATGTTAGAGTCTACATTAGTCTTGTTGCAGCAAACATGGTATCAATATCGTCTAATTGGGGAAACTACTTTTATCAAACGTCCAGAATTCACCTACTACACATATCGAATTCAGGCTCTTCATTTAACAACACCCACAGTTACAAGAGGATTTCCGTTGATTCATAAAGTGAAAAAAGTACAGCATAAACCATAAGACAGAAAGAGGATAAATATTCTCTGCCATGCTGAAGATTGGGGATGCACTCTCGTAATGGTGAAGCTGACTCACGAATCACGAGAAGAGAAATCAGAACAAATCTTGATTCAGCAAAACAAGAAAACGAGGGAACATATCAACCCGCGGGACAACGGGAAAATAACTAACAAAAAATGCAGAGTAAGAAGATAAAATCAATGTGACACATCAAACAGTGATGCCATTACTGAATAGTGAGTGATTTTAGTATAAGACTGATGATCATTTCTCAGATTTTTTACTCGATGATTAGAACGGAAAAAAGAGACTCATTCAAACAAAGGACATTGCCACAACTAGTATTGGTCTGAATCTAAATTTTTTAGTGAATTTATTTGAAATGCCTAAATTTCTCACCATGAGCTGGAGTTTGGAAACTAGAAGCAGCTTCTCGCCACGCTGTTTCTACATCGTCCTGCGTCTTCAGTCCGAGAGCCTGCAGCAGTCGCGCTATCAACCACCTGCACAGTGTACAGTGAAATAATCCCTCGGGCCTGAAACTATTTCATGCACTCTAGGATGGTCTGTCTGCAGAATATCACTAACCGGATATTATCATATACACAAATCAATCTATTGCAAAATATTACTATAATATTCGTACGCTAGTTTATCATCCTCACCCATGGGTTTTGCTTCATCATTTTCATTAATCTTCATTTAATCCCTGTAACCAATTTAATTTACTATCTTAATCGGCACCCTCATTTTTGCAAGTTGTAAACAAACAAAATTAAACCACGTTTCTCATGGAAAGATGAACTTCAACTGAAAATCGTTTTATTCTCATTCATGCCGAGAGAACCAAGGACCAGTAAAATAGCTCGAATTTCCCTGTGGGAGTAGCTTTCCAACAACTTGCTCAAATCATATGTACTGAAGATCACCTAACATGACAACCAGTGACTAGTTGACTACGCTCTAAATAGGAGAAATAAGTACATGAAAACAACAAGCCACTCATCCTGTAATAAAACAGCCACTAACTTGAGACCTCTGTAGAGCGAAAATATGGACATGGCGCGAGCAAACTGGTCTTTGATGAAGTGCATCTGAGAAGTGAGGTTCATGAGTGACGCCAGCGTGCTCTGGATGGCCATGAAGAACTGGTTCAAGACTCCAGTGAAGTTGCTCACTGACTGCAGGCCCATGCTCACCAAATTCAGAGAGCCACTCGTTCCACGATACATTTGATCCAAAATCCTGAAACGTGGCTTTCATCATTATTGAAAATTGAGGAATGCAACAGAAAGATGACAAAAATGGAGGCTCAGCATCGTGAAAACAAAATTTTACAATAGCTCATACAAAACACCATTTTAGTACTTCCAGGGCTAAATATATTTAGGCAAATGTGAGATATTGAAACAAAGAGGTAAGAGGTAGGAAACAGGTTGAACTCATTTCTGCATGCATTAGCGGAAAAGTTTTCTCTGACAATAAGGCCTTAAACACAGGTGCTAACTCTCGAACAAATTTCGTACTATTTTTAGAACACATGTCATCACTAACATCTAAAGTAGAAGGCAAACACTCTTTTGAAATGAGCAGGTAGTATGTAGCAAAAGATCGTAAGACACAAGCTAAGCAAGTGCTAAAACTTGACTATGCCCTAACTACTAAAACCTTTGAGGAATTAATTTATTCCCGCAAATGCCTCATCTATTCATTCAGTCATAGAAATTCGTAAGAATAATGTAACGTGAACATGGACAAAAAAAAATCTTGATACAGCGGCCCATTTTTGTAAATCAAGAGATACAATGAAGCACCTATCAAATTCCAATATTGAAGTTAGTTCACTCATTATCTTGCACACGAATCTTTCCATCAAAGCTAATACTGGATTAGTCAGTATGAGAAGCCAACACCAATGTTTAATGTTCAAAGAAAAATAAAGATGATAATTTTTAACAAAAAAACATTTCAAGATAAATTATTAACACACAAATTTCATTACAGTAATTCATTGTCAAGAAAACAAAAAACCCTCAACAACTGTTTCTGAACATAATAACAAATTGCACATATTTCTGAGACTAATTCATCTTATTGGACAGAGGGCTACTCTATTAAAAACACAAAAACTGCAAAATCACCAAAAAAAGATATCTTCAAGTTAAGAAATTATTCAAAGTGAATAATTTGAATGAAACACTATAATTAGTGCAAAACTTTAGCCAAGTATATGTGAGTTACGACAGATCATGGATGGTAAACTTCAAGCCTATACTTCAATTAGCAAACTGAGCAAAGTTGAACGAATTACATACAGCATAGTTTCAACCCTAATGAAACCCTGAAACCATGGTTGGTTCAAACAGTTAGAGAACTGAAATACGAAATGATCCCTTCAAAGGAACATGCAAAAAGCATTTTTGGATACATACATTATTTCAGTTGCCTTCATTTCTCAGAAATTATAACAGTTAACTGAATCATTGCATTGTTGTCAAGTAAATAGAGTGTTCTTATTAGTTTACTATCTGTAATGTTTATAAATTTTTTTTCCTGCGATCAAATTTCAAAACCACACAGTAACAAGACCACTAAACTCACGATTCTGATCCAAAATAAGAAGGATAGCCATGACTCCCGACAACTGGTTCAAAAGGTCTGGCGGTCAAAGGCAGCGAACTCCACGCATTTCCATACGGGTACTGCAGGTTCCTAGCCATTCCTGCACAATGGCATACTTGTAAGATTCTGCCTTTGTCAAGATCATTCAAACCAGGAATAAAGTTCTATTCCTAACACATTACGGAGGAGCAGACACGTGGCGTAATACCTCCCGAAAATTTTTTTTTAAACAAGTAAATGAAGAGATCATATTTTGATGAGAAAATATGCTGGTTTTGTCACTTTTTAAATATTCAAAAGGATAAAGACGTATTTCAAAATTTTGAACAATGTAAGGAATGGTGTGAGTTACTCCTATGTTCATGCTTTTTCACACTGAAAAGCAAGTTCTACAGAAAGTAAAGAGTACTCACCAGAATACATTGGTTGACTTTTAGCAACATAACTGACAGAATTAGGAAGAGAATATTGTTTTCTAGCAGGCACAGTGACAGAACTACTTGATTGCACATCACTAGCTGAAGCAGGAGGGGAACTCTCATTAGCACTTGAGGATGGGAGAGTTGCAGAACAGCTCACATCCTGAGGAGTTTTGTGACTTTCAACAGTGCTTTGGTTCCCACTTCTGTGGCCGCCCCCTCCACCACCCCCACCGCCGCCACCTCCATCACCAAGCCCAGGAATGTTCCAGGTAGGCAGACTGCTGCCAACATCAATCTCCCTGTTAAAAAAGAAATTAATTAGCTAACTCCATAACACACCTGTCATTTATAAAGTATTCAATAGAACAGTGAAGCAAAAATTATTGGTTAGATTAGTTTAGATACATTTGTTTAAGCCTCCCTAACAGCAAAAAAGCTTCCCAAAGAGAGGAAAGACAAAAGGAACCTATATTATGAAGTTAAAGGAACGTAGACTCTATGCACAAGGTGCGTTCCCACACAAGATCCTCTGCACATAGAAATAGTAAGTTAAAAAGGAAGGCTATACAACAAGATGAAAGTTGAAGAAAAAAATTAAATGTGCTGAAAAACAAAACAGCAGAGAAGTGAAAAAAATAGCCCTCAAGAAAACAAAACATTTTATTCAAACAAATTCAAACAAAGTTTTATTCTAACTCTAAGCTCAGGACCTCACATTTTCTCCAAGGAGAGCTAATTCCCACAGATACAATAGTTGTATGCCCTTGAGAGGAGAAATAATTAGTTCAAACAACTCTGTTGGCCATGAAATGGTCAGGTTAAGATTATAAGTTAGTATAAGCCTTTCTAACCACTACAAGCTAGGGTGCACCAACACTATCCCCATCAGAGCACCAGTCCCCATAGCATTTGACAGTCATATCTGACTAACCTGAACCTATTGACCACCATAGAAGCCCTGAGGGGGAAGAAAAATGAACTGCAGATAAACATCACAGAAACAATGAAATGCAATTGATGGCAAATACTAATTTTCCCACTGATCAGTAGTTTTTTATAACTCAAAACATCAAACACCATTCGAATTAAGAACCTGCATAACATTTTTGGAGCAAAATTTCTCAATCTCACAAAGGAATTAAATGAATGAGGCTCATTTTCATTAAAAAAAATTGTAATATCCCCTTTCTGAAGCTAAGATAGACTAAGCAAACTACATATACTACACTAGGATAGTGAATGTAGATAACATGAATTTGGAAATATCTACTTTGAAAACTTTTATGCCAAGGTGGTTGAGACCTCTCAGAGGGTCTTATTGTTTGCACTCATGTTTGCTTGGCTGCTACTATATCAACAAAGAGCATTAACAA
>JACJUY010005756.1:0-22053 GCA_014220935.1 Platorchestia sp. MABIK
GCATAATATTACAGTCCATAATCAACGCATAATATTACAGTACACAATCAACGCATAATATTATAGTACACAATCAACGCATAATATTACAGTCCATAATCAACGCATTATATAACAGTACACAATCAAAGCATAATATTACAGTACACAATCAGCGCATAATATTACAGTACACAATCAACGCATTATATAACAGTACACAATCAAAGCATAATATTACAGTACACAATCAGCGCATAATATTACAGTACACAATGCATACCATAAATCACATTACGCAACCAACGCATTGTGGAAAAAGGAGATATAGGTCATCATTTATTGATATACAGTAGGTCAATGCCGCAGGTCTGAGCGTGTACGACACCTGTGACCAACCCTCCAGAGCGCGGGCAGCTGTGCTGGAGGAGGTGGTGGATGTTGCCAGAGGTTGTGTTCGTGCGTCTGGCAGCGCGCCTGCCTCATCCCAGCTTCTGCTCGCTATTATAGGTCATTAGTTGTTTGCTCTTTTTTCAAATTTTATGTTTTCGGTCATTGTTTGTATGATCTTCTTGCTCTTGTTTAATATATGCATGAAAGGTACAGTTATCTGAAAGTACCTCGTTAATATATACATGTAATAGCATTTTCTTTCACCCTCAGTTTCAGGAAACCCCGCCGTGTTGGAGACGGTGTCTGCGTTGGGACACGTTCTCAACGTGTCGGTGCTGGTCGTCGACACACCCAAACGTGTCGAGTTGCCCGCGAGCGACAGTCAAGAAAATCTGAATACCTCGGAGAATTTCCGTGGAAATCATTCGGATTCTAATCAGAAAAACGTTTTCCATGAAGAACAAGTCAATGTGTTGAAAAGACCCTTTCTTGTTGAACACGAGAACAAAGATAAAAATTTCTACATTCGAAAGCCTTCAAAGTTTGGAATACCTATACGTTTTGGTGACAAAAACAGATTCACAGATTTATTGGAAAACGGAAAGAATTTAAACGAAAAAGGAACTGCGAGACATACTTTGAAAAATACAAGAAGTACTGCAGGAACAATGGCATCTCTGTCGTCTAATGTGCTTAGAGAGACTGAAGATGTGAAAAAAAGAGTTTTGTCAATTGCACACACCGTGACGGCGTTACGAATGAAGAATTTAGAGCTGATAACAACTGATGATAGGTTAGGTGAGTGGTTGACAATTTTGATAATTTTAAGTTAGATTTGATAACTTTAACTTGGAAATAATCAACGAAAATGATGATGATTTAAAATTTTGCTAGTTGAGTAGTACTTGAGGACGAAATCTGATTGGCTAGGCAAGTGGTACTTAAGAATGACACCTGATTGGCTAAATAAGTTGTACTTAAAGATGAAATCTGTGAGGCAAAGTGATTAAGTACTTGGAGATGATACCTGATTGGCACGGTGAGTACTTGGAGAAATCTGATAGGCTAGGTGAGAACATTGATATGATGTTTGATAGGCAAAGTGAATACTTGATAAAAAAACTGGCCAATTTCTTATTAAAATACGAATTAATTTTGTCAATCGCATCATGAATAATGTTTTAACGCGTGTGAAATTATGTGCTTTGTTATCAATTTAATAGCTTTTTAAAAACATTTGTAGATGATCGTACTTTCTTTTGAACTAAATTGACTGTAACTTATTTGTTTTCCAATTAATTTTATGTTTTTTTATGTATTAGTTATCAAAGGACTAAGCTTTCATTTCATTTCAAATTCTCTAACGACATTCAATATGGCAAAATAAACTTTAAGCTTAGAGAAGTTTTGAAAAGAATTTCCCGCCTGTACATCTCCACATTCGTTTATTTTATTTCTTTAGTAGAAACTTCTAATTCCACAATTGTCCTCAGTTATATGTACCTAAAGCTTCATGGATTTGTCTTAATTTTACATGTCTCCAATCCCAGGCAAAAACATATATTGTAGAAACCCTTAAATGTACAATAATTTTTCTCAATGTTTGTACCTAATGCTCCAGTGATTTTTTTAGATTAAGTTATTTTTAAATTTCAGGTGAGAAAGTCGCCAATATCTTCGAAGCAGCGGCTACCGCAACACACCGGTGTCTGCTGAGTGTAACAAAACTGACTAGGTTGTCCACTGAGTGGCGTCCAGTCTTCGAGGCGGTGGGCGGGGCTATGGCTAACGGACACACTAAGAACGTCGTTGTGATTGGTCGGCGGAATGTGGTTGTAAACTTCGTCGAAGATTTGGACGAGTATGTTCGCGCTACCAATGATAAAAGTGGGGTAAGAAGTGATGATTTGAGTGTGGTAGGAAGTAGAGATGTAAGTGTGGAAGGAAGTGATGATAAAAGTGCGCTAAGAAGTGGAGATGTGAGTGATCGTTTAGGAAAGCTTAGTGGAAGAGTTGACTTTTTGAATGGAGTTCCTCAAGAGGGATTGCAACGTAGGCGAGACATACATGGTGTCAATGATGGTAATTTACTACGAGGAATATACGACAACAAGCACGAACAAAACCTCCCTGGTACTCCAATAGTTGATCCTGTTGTTTCGAATGATAGTAACTTAGAAGATTTAACCGTACACAATGATGTTGATTATAACCAACTTAGATTCAAGAACAAAATCAACTTCTCAGGCAAAAGCAAAACCATGGGGAGGATGTTAAAGGTAGTAGACAGGAACAGAAATCGTAGGGACACGCTAGCTACGAAGGTTGTTTTAAATAAGCGGCCGAAATTATTTGGCGTACAGAGAGAAATCGACAGGGATATTACCCATGATTTACATGAGGGAACAAAAAGTATGACAAATAGTACAAAAGGAGACAGAAATCACAAATACTTATTGAAACACGACGCAAAAACTAAAAGTTCACCAAAATTCTCCAGTGGAAACACGGAATATCTCCCCCATACTAGACGTAAGTCAACCAAACTGGAGGATTTAGTGAAATTAACTAAATCTGAAAATATAGCAGCGGTGGTTGTGATACTGAAAAAGATTGATAACCACATCGAAACTATGTATGTAATTTTGATGAAAGAGTACCATGTTATTCAAGAATGTTCAGAATTCATCAAAAGATGTAACATATCGAAAAAAATTCCTCTTGATTCAGTGTCCCTCCACGACGAAACGATACAGCGCATGGCATTCCATGCCTCTAACTCAAAATTTACTGAAGGTTTGTTAAATGTAGATAGCATTCCAAAATACTTATGTCAATACACGCCCCCTGTCCAGCAAACTCTGCTGCACGTCATGAGAATAGCTGAAACTGTGGACGAGTTGTTCGACGACTTTGAAAAAAGTGTGAAAGATGTGAAGTTGTCCAAGCGGTATCAAGCGTACCAGAGAAGACGTGAAATTGAGAGCAGAAGGGAAAATTTTTCGGAAGACTTGAGGTTAAAAAATAGGGAATATGATTCTTTAGTGTCACTCTTTAACTTTGTTCCACGCGGGAGCGTTGCACCGACGCTAAAGATCAGTCAAGTGGGAGGCCCAAACGGATTTGAAGAACGTGAGGAAGTCGGGATTAAAAACAAGGTTCGGAAATGGTACTCTGATGATAGTGAGAGACCGAATAGTGAAAACGAAATAACTGGTATACAGGAAATAGATCCTACTCCACTAGAAGAAGAGGAAAGGATTTTGAACACTCCTAGCCTAAATAAAAATAGAGATCTGGGTGCCCAAAGTGAGAGTGTCTTACGGAAATCAGACCGTGATTCTGAGGATGAGAACGTCATGAATGAGTTCACTAATGATTATGCTGTTGAAATGGAGTATGACGGGTATTTATCACCCAACCCTGTACGTATTGAAAACTCAAGTCACGGCCTAATTGCTAAAAAAACAGCCCATTCTACACTGCTTAATCGAGAGCGTCAAATTCAGGTTCTTTATCGTCGAAACGCAAACGTTTCGACGTCTTTGAATTCTTCAAGGGAAAGTCGTTATTTGTCTCCAGTTGAGAGAAGGAAAATTTCAAACTCCATGAAGAAGCAAAGAAAAGAAGAAATTGGAGAAGATACGAAACTCAGGAGAATCAGATCTCCCCTTGAGACTGAAGAAAAATTAAAAAAACTTTTCATGGACAAAATGGCCGAGGAGCTGCGCACAGAGGACTGGCTGCGGGGCATCACGACTGGTGAGTTTGTGTGATTTAATGCCTGTGGAAATGAAAAATGATATTCTGGTGAATAATGCGGAGATCTCTCCTTATATAATAACACGCCAGGTATCTAATTTAATACTTAGTAAATTAAAAAAATAAAGGTTTTTTTTGTGCGGAATTCTATGTTGTTACAATAGGAATCTCATTGAACACATTAAATTTGTGGATAATTTTATTTACTTAGCATATTAAAAAATAATGCACCGTTACTGCTTACTCGGTTGATTCGTCTCTCTGTGACGCTCATAAGGACGCTCAATGACCGTATCTGTGATACGAGTTGCACCAGTGCACAAGTACAAGACTATTTTTAAAGAGGGTACTATTGAGGTGGATGTATTTGTTTGTCATCCATATATTGAGACTTACTTAAAGGAAAATATAGAGTCCCTTCATTTTTGACGGGTCGTGTACACTAGTAATGAAATGAAGCGGAAAACAGCCAACTAGGTAGCTATCAAAGCTGCTTGGCTTCAGGTCGCATTTTGGAAAAGGTTGAAATCTACCTTTCAATTTAGCATTTAATTTGTCTTGTTTAAATAAATTTGATGGTGCTAATATAATTTTTTGTATTCATGTCACAGGAGACAGATTTTACCTCCTCACTCATTCACTTTAGCATTGATTTTTTTAAATATATGGTGTTTTTGGAATTTTGTGATTCGTATCCATGTCACTATAGAGATGGGCTTCACCTCATTCAATTTGCATTGAATTTATATTTCTAAATAAATTTTATGGTATTCATAGAATTTTTTGTATCCATGTTGCATGTGACAGATCTTACCAACTCTCTCGTTCAAATTATCATTTAATTTATTGTTTTTTAAATAAATTCTATGCTGTTTATCGAATGTTCCGTATCCACATTACAGGAGACAGATTTTGCCTCATTCAATTTACCATCAAATTTTTTTTTTTTTAATTTAATTGAATTTATTTTTTTAAAATTACCATTAAATTTATTTCTCATATTTAATTGAATTCATTTTTTAAATTCAATTGAATTTATTAATTAAATTTAATTGAATTCATTTATGAAATTAACTTGAATTTATTTTTTGAATTAAAATTAATTTTTTTTTTAAACTCAATTGAATTTATTTTTCAAAATTTAATTGAATTTATTTTTTAAATTTAATTGAATTTATTTTTTAAATTTAATTTAATTTATATATCAAACTTACTGGAATTTACTTATTTATTTTAGAATTTATTTCGAAATAAATTTGATGGTGATCATACAAATGATGATACCCACATTACAGGGGACGCATCTGGCCTACTGGCCCAGGCGTCGCTGTCTCTCCATCCAACGAGCGTGAAGGCCTCGTGGGGCGTTTACCTGCTTGATGGCAACACTGCCCCTCGCAAGGTGGTGGATGCTGGAAACGCTCTCTAGTTATCTTGCGGGACCTCACATATTCATAGTGTCGAATCCATATACCATGAATCATGAATGTTATAAGTTCACATATCCCATGAATCAAGAATGTCATAAATTGAGGTATACCATCATATTCACTACTTGAAAAGCATTTGGGACCGTGCTGCAGTCGGTTTCAGTAAAGCGTTTTGTGTCTTTTATTCTTTTGCATTAACTTATAGCGAAGGACTTCCGAGGCTTTCTCATGTAGTATTTAAAGTATTTATGGGCATTCAGTCATCATGCCGCTGATAAAATATCTGAGAGAATATATTTCGATTGTCTCCCAATGACATAACTAACTCCTAGCACGGCTGTTGTATGGTTTGTCTTTCAATTTAGGATCTTTAGATTGGGAAATTGTTAAAATCCAATATTTAGTAATACATTTCAGGAATCAACTTTTTTTAAATAAACGTTTTTTATGTGACCGTGTGAGGAATTCAAATTTTGAGGACGACAAGCATTGTCTAGAACGAGAAGTGCCTTATCGTCGAGGTTCATTTCTGTGTTCTGTTTTTTGACTTTTGTGACGATACTAGCAGTACAGGGTGTTACACATACAGGGTGTTATCATTTTTTGGATCATGTATACCTAAACAGGAATGATGAATCAGGATTGGAACCTCTGTTCTATAGACGGGCACAACCTAATTCGTCAAAGTTGTTCACTTGATCTAGAACAGAAAAGCCTCCTTTCAAAACGATGTCTAAAAATTTGGAGACGTATTCAGACACCGCTTAATACTCCGTGTTTCCGTTTTCCAATTTTTTATTTATTTAGGCCAGTGGTTCTTATCCTTTTTTCTCCAATTCACCGTTTTTTGTGAGCTAACTCTCTCCATTCCCCACCACAGCATCTTCATTTTACTTATCTGTAACATTCCTAACCCAGCAGTGTTGTCACTTTTACCCAAACATGACATACAATACCTCGTTATGGTTGTTTTTGTTATTAAAACAGTCTGTAAATGGCCGTGATTTGTAAAGTAAGTCCCCTCAGGGGAATACAACGATTGTATCTATGGGATATGGGAATTAGCGCTCCCAGGGGGAAAATGTGAGGGCCCGAGCTGAGAGTTAGATAGGCCTTCTTTTTGTTGAAATATAATGTTTTTTGCCATGTTAAGGACAGCCTTTTTCGGTGCACTGCTGTCCTGTTTTTCAGCACCTCTGACTTTCTTCTTCAACTTTTATCTTATTTCATGAACATCTTCCTCAACTTACTGTTTCGATGCCCCTTCTGCATAGATTCCTCATTCCCTTATCTCCATGCTAAATGGTGCCTTCCTCCTTCCTCTTTTCGATACGCTCTCATTTGTAGTGGTCAGGGAGGCTTAAACTAACTTATAATCTTATAATCATGTAAAGTAAGTCAACATTTGGATGTAATGTATTAGATTTTGAAATACAATCGATGTTTTGTGGGTGGAAACAAATGCACGAGATTCCCCATCTGGCAACTCCGCCATTCCCCAACAGTGGGGAATTCCCAACAGGTTAAGAACCGCTGGTTTAGGCGATACGAGGGGATCAAGCAATGACGTTTCTACCGGAATTTGCGTTTGCTTAGCGGTTTTTACAGTGGATCATACCAAAGGGCTCTGTGAAAGGATGGTAGATTGTTCCTTTTCACAATGGCATTTGTTCGCTCTGATATGGATTTTGAGGAGACTGTTGCATTAGATTTGTTCGCTCTAAGGGCTATTGTGAATATTTTACGCTTTAGATTAGATTAGATTAGATTATTAGTCAGTTTAAGCCTCCCTATCCGCAACAAAGGCGATCCAAAGAGAGGAAGGATGAAGGCACCATTTAGTATGGAGTTAAGGGAACGCGGAATCTATGAAGAAAGGGCATAGAAACAGTAAGCTAAGAAACAAGTTCATGAAACAAGATCAAAGTTGAAGACGAAAGTAGTAGGTGCTGAAAATACTGGACAGCACTGAACCGAAAAAAGGTGATCCTTAACATAACAAAACACATTTTATTTCAACAAAAAGAAGGCCTACCTAACCTTCAGCTCGGGCCCTCACATTATCCCCCTGGGAGCGCTAATTCCCATAGATACAATAATTGTATCCCCCTGAGGGAATTTCACGTTTTTTCTCGTTTACATTCTAGTAGAGTAATGTATTTAGATAGTGTAATGGATTTGAGCTTTATTTATTTGCTCTCCTTTGAGTGAAAGAGATGTGTAGTGGATGTAGGGTATTATATCTCCTCTTTTTATAGAGTATTTACATAAGTGAAGGTGTAAAGAGTATGTGAGGTACAATTTCTACCCAATGTAGAACATAAAATACATAAGTCAAGGAGGTGTAAAGTATGTAGTGACGAATACACGTACATCGAGCAAGCAACGAACTGTGTTTACAAATTGTTTACATTTTAGAGGTTCGTGCTAGGCAGAAAAACGTTTCAAATCGAAGAGTTCTCCCCAGCTTGGATTCGCGAACGAGAACATGGCAGCGGTGACAGCGACGCACCTTCTCCCCCCGCCGCGGTGTGCGCCACACTGCCGCTGCAGGCCTGCTTCAGCGGGTAGGCCGCTAGCGAGTGACCTTGACGGCAGCGTGCGCACCCAGCCAGACGTGCAAGACCAGCAACCGGGTACGACATCTATACGATAGATTTCAACAACATTTTGAGTCTTTAAAATGACATACACTCAAAGCAGAAGCTTAAATTTTGAAAAACAATTTTTGTTATCCATTTTGAGTTTAAAATAATGTATACGTAAGGTAGAAGGTTTAATTTGAAAACATTTTTTTCATGTACGTAGTGAATGAAAATGGTTGTCTTTCAAGGAATTCTAGAATACAGTTAGCGACGAAAGTATTCGTACACCCCTCGTCTCTCAAGACTTTCTAGAATTACTTAAAAACTATTGTTGCCACAGGCGAAAGATTTTCACAGGGTGTGAAGCACATATTAATGACAATAATACGAAGTTTCTAGATCAAAATCTTATTTTTGAAGGATTAAACAAGCAAAACTTCAGAAGCACGATAAGATAAAATTATTCATTCAGTGAGTAGTATTACACTTTATTGAGGTGAATCTACCATTTGAGTACATTTTTAATAATCAATAACGTGACCTTTCATCTTCATAGCGTCTAAAAGCCTTTTATTATAGTTTTTGACAAGCTTTTCCATAGTTTCAGATGAAATATTATTCCATTCTTCAATGGCGATGCATTTAAATTCCTGATAATTTTTTGGAGCTCTCTTTTTTATGTTGAATTTTAAATCCTGCCACAAATTTTCAATGGGATTGAGATCAGGACTCTTCGAAGGCCATGGCTGCACATTTATCTTATTTCTTTGGAGCCAGCTAGTTGTAGACTTGGCCCTGTGCTCTGGGTCATTGTTATGTTGAAATACCCACCGCCTTTCAAGTCTCAAATTATTGCCTGATATCTTCGGGTTTCCATCCAAAATAGAAATATAGTCATCAGAGTTCATCTCCCCTTCAATTGCAACCAATTTTTCAGTACCCGATGCAGCAAAACAACCTTAAATCATCAGTGATCCACCTCCGTATTTAACTGTTGGCACAGTGTTCTTCGGCACCAAAGCTTCACCATTCTTACGCCAAACCTTCTCATTGAGCCCAAAAAGCTCTATTTTGGTTTTGTCACTCCATAATACTCTCTCTCAAAAGCCTCTGTCCTTATCCAAGTGTGATTTTGCAAAGTTCAAGCTAGCAGCAACATGACATGGTTTGTAGAATGGAGTCCTTCGAGGTCGGCGTTCGTGAAGGCCTTCCTTGTTCAGACAGCGCTGGATTGTGCGACTGTTCACGCTAGTTCCCTGAGCGTTCAATCTCTCGGCAATGTCGTCTAGCTTCACTCGTGGATTAACGTTGACCTCATGACACAATTCTCGAGAAGTTCCCACCGAGAGTTTTTGTTTGCAACCACGCCCATGCAACATTTCTACAATACCAAGCTTAGAAACTTTTTTTATAAGATTGTACTGTAGATCTTGTAGATTGTACTGTAGGGATACTGAAACGCTTAGATATGTCGCCATAATTATTTCCAGCTTTATGACAGTCAAAAATCTTCCGTCTGAGGTCCACAGCGAGTTCCTTAGTTTTTACCATCGTGGCGCTAGTGTACAAATGACGAAGCTCTACTCCTCTGGCTCCCCGTTAGCTCTGGCACAATTTTCTAGAATGATCTCACATCTAGAATGTTCAAGAACATTTTAGACAAATTTTTTTTTAAATAAAACAAGAATAACGGTAACTACTTCTCAATAATTTACTGTTTCTGTGCGCAGGGCATTTTGTATGGAAAAACACCTTGTGCATAGATCCCGCATTCCGGTAACTCCTTACTAAAGGAGCCTTCCTCTTTTCTCTTTTGTACATCGATTTTATGATAAAGGAGGCTTAAACTAATTTAATTTTAAACGCATATATCTACTTTTATACTCATGTAGGTACTTTTGTACTCATTTATTTATTTCTACACTAATATAGTTACCTTTTTTCGTATAATTACTTTTTTTACTAATAAAGTTACTTTTTTTTCTCATATAGCTACATTTTGTAATCATATCGCTCCTTGTTTTTGCAGCTTGGAACGTGTTCCAGTGGCTAGTCCCCTCCACTTCCTCTCATCCGCACCGCCGCCTCACCCCCGTGGGGATGGTGGCGGTGGCGACGTGTGGGGGGCTGGGGACACTCCTCCTCATGGGGGCCATGACGTGCCTCCTCAACAGGATAGTCAAGCCGCCCCCCAGACGGTGATGGGGGTTCGGAATTGATGATGGTCAAACGGAGTCACCTGTATCTACGTTGCAGGGTAACTGGTATCTGTGCTACGGAAAAATCCGTATTTTTCACAGAATAACTGTTTTTATTACGAAATAAATGGTATCCATTACGGGAAATAACCGTTACGAATTACAGGGTGCCTGGTATCTGTGCTACGAAACAATGCGTATTTTTTTACAAAACAACTGGTATTTTTATTACGAAATAAATGGTATCCATTACACGAAATAACCTTTATGAATTAACTGAAATCTATATTTCGAAAGGACCTACGAATTTAAAAACGTGTGTTGCACTTGTGTATCAACTACATTTTTGTAGAAATAACTTGCAGTATCTATGCTACGGAAAAGCTGGTATCCATATTACAAAATAACTGGAGGCAGATTTACAGAACTCACGAAGTTTTCATCCCTTTTCCTGAAGTTTGGGTTCACGAATCGTTTTCCTTGCGTACAAAAGAAACTTGCAGCTAACGTGAGGAATTAAGGGATTCATATCGTCCAGGTCACCGTGGCTGAGTTGTTAAGACCTCGCCCTTCACGGGAAGGTGTCGGTACGAATCCCGGCAGTGCCACCCGTGGATTTATCCCCGTTGGGAAAAGGGAGAACTTAGCCCCAATTCCCCACTCTACCCAGGTGTCGGAAATGGATACCGGTTTGACAAGGAGTAACCGTTATTGTGTTCTGGTGTAAGCACTTGAATAATCAATGTCCAAGATAATATGTATCAGGCTTCATTGATTGAAAAAAAGAATCGTTCATCATTTATATACATACCATTTAAACAGCTACTCAACTGTCTAAGGAAAGGAAATTATTCTATTTGTTTCAAACAGCTAATGCATGATAAATTATAAAAAATTTAATAACATTTTTGCTATTAATTATCATGCATTTTTTCTCATGATGCGAGAAAATCGAATGAATTAAATTTCACCGGCATTTTTTCCTTATTTACACTTTTTCCTTTTCTATTTATTATTTTCTCAATTGTCTGATCGACGTATCTCAGTTCAAGGCTCCTATTAGGTATCTTAATGTACGTTCATTTGACAACGCAAAATCGCTGTCCGTATAGTCATCGCTAAGCCAAAATAAGGTGCCAGCTGTTCGGAAAGTCAACGGAAGGTGTTTATGGTCCGACCAGAATGAAATGACCGTTTGAGGGCGGGGCATGAAACTTCATCCTTGTTGCCAAATTGTCACTGGGGGTTACATTTTGCTTGAAACAAATAGTATCAACACGAATAAGAAACGGCAACAATGTTTGAATTCTTAGAAAAGTTATGCCAAACGCACCAAAAGTGCGAACATCATAAGTGTAATATACATATATAGTCTATTGCATGTAAGAATATTTAAAAAAATATCTTTTGATATATGACGTTACCCATTTTCTGTTCAAATTATCGGTGTTGTCTAATTATTTTCGATGGGTAAGGGCTTGTGATTTGGCAACCGTGCATTTCTAAGAATCACCCCTAAACGGTCATTTTATTCTGGTCTGACTAAAAACATAATTCAGCCTCTACGTATAAATAATTTAGTAGGATATCACACATTTGGCAGCGCGGTGTAAACTGGCTACCATCTAGCAGATATCAATGATTCAAAAAACTTTTATTCAAGTTTTTAAGTATCCTGAAGTACATGTTTTTGAAAATATTGTTATCTACGTTCTGAAAAACTAGTGTCAACGTCTCTTACAAAAAAAATGATTGCGCGTTTCTGAATATGTAACTATAAGCAATGTGATGAAGCAACTGGTGTCCAAGATGCACTATAACTAGCATCTATGTTTTTAAATGAAAATTTGTGTCGTGAAACACTTAATGTTCGTCTTCGGAACAAATTGTTTGTGTATAACAAATCTATGGTTTTTTTGATTTTAAAGTTGAAGTTTCACTGAGTGAAATGACTGGCATCAAGCTTCTTCAGAACCAAAGGTGGTTATTTGAGCGAATCTACTGTTTTGATTCTAAGTAATAATTTTACTAATACATCGCTTATGGAGAATACATCATTTAAATTTTACAATTGTTCGAATAGAACCGGAATTTTAAAAGTTGGAGAACTACAAGAATCGTACGTCTGCCAAGCAACACATATGTTCACCCCAAGAGCAAACCAATCGCCGAGTGTGTGCTCAGCCGACTTGAATGTTGTTTTGGTGACACCAATAGGGATCACGGCCGCGGCATGAATGTAATCCTTGGATGAAAAAATTGTATGTTCAATGATGCAATAACTTATTACAGTTATTTCTAGGGAAGGAGTGCAAATTTCATTCTAAAGTGTTATGCTCGTTAGATGTTCATGTAAATGTGAATTGTGTCACATTAATGTTTCTAATTCGTTCGGCAATGAAAGTCATAGTTTGATAGAAGGAATAAATAACAAATAAACTGATCATGTGTTGTGTTGAATGAGTTTTAATAACCCATGCTGTTTGATGTAACACATAGATATATTCAGTTAATACGAATATCGGTACACTCAATAAAGTACCAGTGATCTGTGGCTATTTTAAAATGCTAAATGACATGGAATATCTATTTCTGGCCTTTTGTTGAATTGAGCATGATTTTTGTAAAATTGTAACTGTTGAGAATTTAGCAAAAAGAAGGGAAAAGTGTGTTTCCTGTCATTTTGCGTATGAAAATGGCCACAGATCTTTGTTACTTCTAAAGTATTCCACAGAATAATTATGTGCTTATATATGAGTTCTTTTTCTGTATTTCAGTTATGGAATTTATTTTATACATATTTATGTTAAAAAGTGTAAAATGCTTCCATTAGTTCTGCATTTCCATTTGTATATCCTTTATTTTTGTAAAGTATTTCTTGTGTGCATATTTTTATTTATTATGCCTATGATTACTATTTAACTTGTTGACGGCAATTGTGCGGTTGCTATGGTCAGTTTGGTTAGGCTAGAAGAAGTTGTTTTGGGAAATTGGCTTCTCTGCTCTTATACATTTTTAACCTTTTTGAAACATGTAAAGAATACAATTGAACCCTTATGTGTTACCTTTTACTGTAAAATTTATTTTTAAAAAAGGAGCAAAATAGTTTAAATGTTATTTGTATATTCCAGCACAAAAATAAATGATTTACATAGTGGTACACCTTTGTACCACTTCGGAGTCAGCGTGTTAAGTTGCTCTGGTTTCTATGCTGGTTTGAAGCATGTATTGTATTTTGTTTGTTAAGATATTTGCATGTTGCATCCCAAGCTCTTCAGGTTCCCTTTACTAGCCTCATAGTTAATTTATATAGCAGTTACATAATTTTGGGCTTAGAATTACTTCCAAGTGTATCCTTTCCACCTGTCCATGCTCTGTTAATCTAGTAATTAACATTTATGCTCCATTAATTTAGTTCCTAACTATCCATGTTCTACTAATTTAGTATTCCGCAATCTACTCATCTTTATTGAGGCTTAGGTAGTCTTGATAAAAAATTTGCAAATCTTTACTCAGTTCCATCAAAATCTGTCTTGCATTACAATTTCATTTTTGTATCAATTTTTCAAAAGCAACTTTGCCATTCCAGTTTTGTTTTTCTTCCTCAAGAGGTTCTACTACCCTAGACTATACCTAATATACCAAATTATACAAACTTCTTTTTCCCCATTTCAATTGCAATTAGGTTAACAAAAATGCATGCAGATATGTAAAATTGAATTCCAAACACATTTGCTTTCATAAAAATTTTTGATTTAGAAAAACTTATTGTACGATTATAAGAAAAAAATATACTTGCGCAAAACTTGTCTCACTCCACAATTTTCAACGTAGAAGCGTGATTTTGATCTCATCCAACATGGAAGAACTGTAGAAACACTATCATGAAGGATTTTTTTGCATTTCAAACTAGAATAAAGTTATTGTTATACATGTAAAAATAAAAAATTCAGTTTTTTCCCAATAAAAATTTAATTTGGAATTCAAATAGAATTTTGCTTTGCTATGCTGCTTCCACTATCAAACTGCATTGAATGAAACCAAAATCACGCTTCTATGTTAAAAATGTAGTAGGGATGTGGTTTTGTGAAAAAAAGAATATATTTTTATATATCTATGTTTGCACAATAACTTTTTTTTATTGCAAAAATCAGAAGTTTTCATTAATGCAAATGTGTTTGGAATTCAATTTTATATGTCTGTATGCATTTTCATTCCCCTAGGTGCAATAGAAAATTGCAATCTGAGGTTGGAAAAAGTAATCTGGGATTTTTCTGGAGAAGATATATTTAGAACATATGTAACAATAAATTTTTTTTGAATCCGAAATTCAAAAAAATCCTTCGTGACGGTGATCCTACAGTCCTTTTGCATCAAATGTGACCAAAACCACGCTTCTATGTTGAAAATTGTAGAGTGAGATAAGTTTTGCGCAAGCATAAATATTTTTTCTAATAACCACAAAAAAATGTTTTTTTTGTGAAAATCAAAAATTTTTAGAAGCAAGTATGTTCAGAATTCAATGTTACATATCTGTATGCATTTTTGTTTCCCTAGGTGCAATAGAAATGTGTACAGTGAAATTTGAAAAATGAGGTAAGTGCAGGGTAGTAGAACCCCTTCATAGTTGCCAGTTCTGAAAAAGTGAGTGGGAAGATGATGAGTCTATCTTATTTGACAGAGACAAACGGCAACAATATCAACATTCAGATGGAGCAGTTGCACACTTTTTACATTAGCGTTAACTCGTTTGCTATGTGTTGGTACACATGTTTACCACATAGTAAATTATCCATTTATGTACCCGTAACAATGGCTATCTTTTCACTGCCTTTGCTTAAATTAGACTATGGCATAAAATTTGAAATGTTCTTGTGAATTAAATTTTTCTACACTTGTTAGAAAGGATAAGAATATAATTAGGCAGTAAAAAGAGCTTTTCAGTTCCGCTTCTTCCAACCCATCCAAACTGACTGCAAAAACGTATTGAATATGATAAGTGGAGCTAATTTGTACAGTTAATGAAGAGTTTTATATGGGCTGTTCACAGCCTCCTCATCAAACAGTAAATTCTTACTGACTTTCTAATGTAAATATTGTTTTGCCAGTCAATTAGATTCAGTTGTTAGTCAATATTATTCTCTATTGTATTGTTTCTTGTTTAACTTTCAATATTGTATCTCAATATTGTAATATTGTATCTTGTTCAACTCCCAAGCATGTGCTGTAATGCACCACATGTAACAATTTTGTTGCTTGCTCAACGTGATGAGAATGAAGAGATCAGGAGAATGAAAAGATCTTTTTCTAGACCATCAAGTTAAGTGTTATAAATTTATAGATATCACTTTATCAATGTGAATATGTATTTATTTAGTAAACAAAATTTAGAAATCTTAGAAAATGGCATCTGTGAACATCCTTGCTGGTTGAAAGATGACACACTTTTCTGTAAAGGAAAATCAGCCCGTATGCCTCAACTTTGCTAGTTTTTTGCCCCAATCATTTAGATAACTTAATATGAACTTCTTTCTGAACTAAGTTTTTCTATGCACCTTGTAAGTAGATTCCACATATTCTTAACTCTGTACTAAATGGTGCATTCCTCCCTCTTCCCTTTGGAATGTTTTTGTTGCTGTTAGGGAGGCTTAAAATAACATCTAGTCTAATCTTGGATAACTTATTGAACATCAGAGGTAATACTTTCAAGAATATAAAGTAGAAACTGAATTACTCCTATTGAATAAGGGGGCTAAGTATGAATAATTAAATAAGCAGGTATCAGAATTGTGTGGAGAATCCAGATATTGTGTCAGTAGTGAAATTAATAGGAAATATGGAGATTGTGGTCAAGTAGTATGCATGATTGAAATTTCACAACTCAAATTCATTTTCTTTGGAAGAACAAATATTTATCAAGCAATAATTTTCACAAACAATTTTAAAAAGCTAACTTCTGGAGAATTTAGCGGAAAAATGATCTTCAAGCTTTGAAAATTATAGAAGTTCTTCATAGTGCAGAAGAAATATTTTCTACTGTAATTCTACATTGTAATTTATAAAAATCTTTTTATGCTGAAATATAAATTAAATTTTGACAAAATTTAGGCCTACTAAAGAAGTAGAAGGCAAAGTAGGTACACGTAATGTGTTTGCCGTGGGGCTCAGGACTGGAAAAATAATGTTTATTTTCAATAAAGGTTAAACGTGAAAAAATCAGAGCAAAGAACCCGGTATGTTGTTAGGTCTTGCTTCTGGCAAGCCTAATACATTTAGCTTCTATTAACAAATGCTTGTAGTTATTTGCTAGGAATTCAAATATTGTCTCATGCACATAGTTTTTTTATCTGTGAGCACCTTGAAAGTTAATTTTCTGTATTTTATCTACGCTTGATAATTAAGGTCCAAGTAAACCATCTACAAAACCAAACCAAGTGTATAAATTACCAACTATATATAAAAACTAAAAAATTTAAATATAGAGTGAAAACAGATGAAAAACAAAAATTGTTTCTTTATGAAGCTTGCCAAGCAATTATTCAGATGTGTTTTTCAAGGTTTAACATTGATGCCAGGAATTCCCAAAATAAGTATTTCATATTTTTGTATCTAGAATTTTACTTCTAGCTGCTCATATTTCCTGCGACTGCAACCTTTAGTATCTGCCTTTGTTATTATTCTTCTGTTGGTGTCCCGTGACTCTGGTGCGGGCCACTGTGGTGAACTCTTGAAGGAACCTGTTCTGTATCTTGTGTCTGTTTGCTGTTTTTCCTACTTGCTGCTCCTACTTCAGTCTTTGGTTGTGCAACCTGATGGAGTGCATAGTCTTCTACTTTGATTTGTTCTAGATTATTTTGACCAAGATTCTAGATTTAGTGCATAGAAAAACTTAGTTCAGAAAGAAGTTCATAAAAGTTATCCAAATGATTGGGACAAAAAACTAGCAAATTGAGGCATACATGCTGATTATCCTTCATCAGAAAAGTGTGTTTCTACTAAATTCTAATTTGTGGGTGTAATATATATTCATGAAATTGCTTGATTCTAAGAATGTGATTTTCTTTGTTTGTTCAAAATTTCAATTTATTAAACTGGTGTTCCGTGTAATATCGTTTAGAAGTGTATGGGCTGTTTGAAGCTCTTACAGAGATGCATAAATGTAACGCAGGCAGTTAGGTGTAGTCTCAAGTATTGGGAAGTATGTAATTTAAAACCCAACAATCAAAACCTAAGATGGACTGAATCATACTATTTCTAGAACTGAGTTACATGTATGCATCTATGTTTGTTCATAAATGTTTATTTGACCCACAAAAACAAGTAATTACCTTTTTTACAAGTCACAGATAAACCCAGTAGTCATTTATTATGAGTTGCTATAACTCTTGGATAGCATAGCAAGTACCCAACTGTGTCCCCAAACACCAGAAAGCACAGGAACTTGTGAAAATTTACAGTATTTTTCTAAGACCAGGAAGTAAACAACACTTACAAGCATGCGCTTGACTGCCATAAACCTGATTGGAAAGAGAAAGCCATACAAAGTATACAAGAAACCTGGCCACAACCAGTTCAGGCTTGCAAAATTTCTGTGGGAGCTCGGCCGACGACGGAATGCTGCGTCCACAGGAGCCAAGGATTATTTGGTCGAGCGAGGCATCCACGTCAGCTCTCCTGCTGACATCATCTCAGCTCCCTATGAAGCTCCCAAGTAAGTTTAACCCTTGGGCATTATTCCTAGGTTATTCCATCTGGAACTTGTGAGGTCATCAGTTATCTAACTTGTGAGTAATTTTAAACTTTATGGAACTTGTGAGTAAGGTTATTCCTTCTGGAGCTGGTGAGTAAGGTTATTCCTTGTGGAACTTGTGAGGTCATCAGTTGTCTAACTTGTGACACATCTGAGGAGTGAAACTATTGGATCTGTGGGAATAAGTGCCCCAAGACAAAATACAAGTCCTAAGTGTAATGACATACTATGAGGTTGCGGCAGCGGGAAACCGCAACCGCGCGCGGTAAAATTGTAGTTAGATGACACATTGGCGCGGAAACCAAGAAGAGTGTCGCGCGTTTTTTTGTTCAGTGCCGTATGGAACTCTGAACATAATAGGGGTTTCCATTTGATAAATGTTGTAACTGTGTGTGCTGCTGAAAGCGAATGATTACAGGAGATGCCTTGTGTGTGGAGATGTTCTGTGCAACTTTAAAAGGAATGATACAGCAAAGAAGTATTTTAAAAACATTTAGTTCGAACGTTTCGAGCACTAGGCTCATTCGCAACGAGATCTGCAAATATAAAGACACAACATAAGCACAGTTCACAAAGAAAAATTCATATATTGACAGGCTAAAGGAGCTGTCCATTTTGCTATTCTCCTTTAGCCTGTCAATATATGAATTTTTCTTTGTGAACTGTGCTTATGTTGTGTCTTTATATTTGCAGATCTCGTTGCAAATGAGCCTAGTGCTGGAAACGTTCGAACTAAATGTTTTTTAAATACTTCTTTGCTGTATCATTCCTTTTAAAGTTGCTACGCAAACGTGATGTACTTAATCGTATTCTGTGCACCCATACAACCGTGGCCGAGACAAGTTTCCTGGTTTTTGTGAAAACATTAAAGAGCCCAGTGATAAATTCTTCACTTATTACCTAACGTCAATGTCATCCTTCGATAACCTGCTTGAAGTGCATAATAATAGACTATATGATAAAAATATATTATACATAATATAAAATAATGTATTAATATGTAATACTGTATAATAATTGAAAATATAATAACAGATTCAGATGAAATAATAATAGCTATTACACAATAGAAAAAATCATTAAGAGATAAAATAAGAATAAATAATTTTGGATGAAAATATTTGGATATTTTCCTGATATTCTACGGGAAACTTGAAATGAATTGTGTTTAACCCCGGCGCTGTGAGTGGCTAATGTGTCACCAGCCGTTACTTTCTATGTGTTGACTGCTCTAAACCGCGCCGCGGGGCGGTTGCGGTAAATTTCCTTCCGCCGACATGCGAGGTAAAAAAATACCACGCAGTTTCTCTAGTATGTCAGGCCCCGTAAGGCAACATGTGCTGGCAAATTTGCGGCTACTGCAGCTTTGCGCAGAACTGCGTTTTAACGTGTATTATGTCACTACACTAAGCTGAAAGTTAGGTAGGCCTTTTCTCCTTGAAATAAAGAAGATTTTGGTTTTGTTGAGGATTATTTTTTTGGGGTCACTGCTTCCTTGTTTTTCAGCACCTATTACTTTCTTCTTCAACTTTTAATTTTAATTCATGACTTTTTTTCTTAAACATAATGTGTCTGTGTGTAGGGTATTTTGTGTGGGAGGTTAGCAGGTAAAGAGGCTTAAATTAACATCTAATCTAAATATGAACATTTGAATCATGTAATGTAGGTTGTATTAAAAACTTGTTTCCAATAATATAGGTGCAGTTCTTGTATATTTTGGTGAATAGTATATACCAAAATACAATCTCGTGATACAATGTTGAAGATGAGTAGCATATTCTATACCTTGTGAATCTATACCTTTTTGCATTCATTTTATGTTCCCTCTAATTCATGTTACCTGGTGCCTTCTTCTTTGCTTCCTTTTGAACACCTTAGATGGAGTTAGGGAGGCATAAAATGACATATTATCTAACTTAATCTTTAAAAAAAACTAGTGAGAATTGTATTGGTGAATAATTGGAAATTGTATTAATGAATTTCAAAGATAAGTAGCATATGTTGATTAAAAAGTGAGTGCACACAGCAATGGGATTTGGTTCCTATGTATGCAAGGCAGGGGTTCTCAAACTTTTTTCAACCAAGGACCACTTTTATTACACAAAAATAAGCTGAGGACCCCCTCACATATGTACCCCTCCAATGTAATAATATGTATATATTATTACATTTGGGTTACCTCTTCCAATGTAATTATTTGTATATATTATAACATTGTACGCACTGTTTCATAATATCAACAGTCATGGAAAGCTGTAAGGAAATACCTTAACTGCTTCCACTGTTAAATTTGTTAAATTTTGCGGACCCCCTGTCAAAGTGCCACGGACCCAACTTTGAGAACCTCTGATATAAGGAACCTACCTATGATGTGTAGAATTTCTGAAGGTTGTATCTGGGTTTAAATTTCTTGGCTTTTGTTGTACGCATTATTAGACATACATCTGAAAATGACTGAAAATAGCTGCTTGATTATTTCAGATAAACATTAAATGTTAATCTGTTTAAGAAATATGCTTTCCATTTCCTTTCACCAAAATATACAAGAACTGCACCTATATCATTGAACTACACAAGTTTTTAACACAACATACATTACATGGTTCAAACGTTTGTATTTAGATTAGATGCTAATTTAAGCCTCCATGGAAAGTGAAGGGAACATTGAAGAAAGTTGGTTGAAAAGAGTGGAAAAGGAAATGACAAATATTATTGCATTTGAAATTTGATTCTGAAGGCGAACTCTACGTGGAATTGTCTGGTTCTCAGCACATCACTGACATCTCACTTAAATTTTTGTATTTGCAAAATCCGACTCAACGTGTGATTGGTAGTCTCGTCACATTATATTGACACATTTAAGTTTACAAAATCATGATTCAGAAGACAAACTCAAGATATAATTGTTTCATCAAAATATTTACATCTCATTCAAATTTTTAAAATCATGCCTGCATTTCAGATACGAGGATTTCTTCCCCCCAAAGCCCGAGGAAAAGAAGCTCGTGCAGGAGCGGCTACACAGGGTGGACTCAGAGATGCTCCCCCTGCTGGCCGTGTGCACAGACCTCATGCAGCGGCTGTGCTGGTCGGTCATGTCTGACAAGCTCCCCGCCTCCATCACAGAGCGCCAGAGGCAGCTCTCCGATGCTGAGAAGCGCAAAGTTGAAGAGTAGGTTCTGGGTGTATTTAAAGAGTAGGTTCTGGGTGTATTTAAAGAGTAGGTTCTGGGTGTATTTAAAGAGTAGGTTCTGGGTGTATTTAAAGAGTAGGTTCTGGGTGTATTTAAAGAGTAGGTTCTGGGTATGTTTGAAGAGTAGGTTCTGGGTGTATTTAAAAAGTAGGTTCTGGGTGTATTTTAAGAGTAGGTTCTGGGTGTATTTAAAGAGTTGGTTCTGGGTATGTTTGAAGAGTAGGTTCTGGGTGTATTTAAAGAGTAGGTTCTGAGTGTATTTAAAGAGTAGGTTCTGGGTATATTTAAAGAGTAGGTTCTGGGTATATTTAGAGAGCAAGTTCTGAGTATATTTAAAGAGTAGGTTCTGGGTATATTTAAAGAGTAGGTTCTGGTTATATTCAAAGATTAGGTTCTGGGTATGTTTAAAGAGTAGGTTCTGGGTATATTTAAAGAGTGGGTTCTGAGTATACTGTATTTAAAGAGTAGGTTCTGTGTAAAGTTGAAGAGTAGGTTCTGGGTAGAGTTGAAGAGGAGGTTCTGGATATCTGGGTATAGTTGAGTAGGTTATGAGTATCTGGATATAGTTGAAGAGTCTGAGTAAAGTTGAAATGTATGATCTGGGTAAAGCTGGAAGAGTATTTTCATGGTATCTGAGTAAAGGTGACGAGTATGTTCTGGGTGAATTTGAAAAGTACATTCTAGGCATTTTGAATTGGTGACTGAAACGTAGCTGTATTAAAGGCAACAATCGTTGCCAGATGTAGTTGTACTCCCCACCAAC
>JACJUY010005756.1:23239-40572 GCA_014220935.1 Platorchestia sp. MABIK
TGTGTACTGGGTAGGTTGTGCTTCACATGGGTGGGTGCTGGTGTGCTGGGTGGGTGCTGGTGTGCTGGGTGGGTTGTGGTGTGTACTGGGTGGGTTGTGCTCCACATGGGTGGGTGCTGGTGTGCTGGGTGGGTTGTGGTGTGTGTGTGCTGGGTGGGTTGTGGGGTGCAATACGCTGCAGTGGGTTGACCTCTGCGTTGAGGTAACCTTACCTCGCCGCTGTACTCAATTTTTGGTTGGTACTTTGCGTGCTACATTATCTTTATAGTCTATATCTTTATTATCTTTTAATTATGATCTTCATTAACTTTTTAATATTTATTATATTGAATATCTTTGTTATCTTTATTATCTTTAGTACCTTTATTATATATGTTACCTGGATGGCCACTGTACCTAATTTTCGGTACTTTGCCTAGTTCATGAACAAAATGCACCACAAGCTGTAAACAAGCAATCCATCAGGGTCAAACCTTCCCTTTTTGGGGGATACAACTATTGTACATATCTATGGGAATTTGCGCTCCCAGGGGGAAAATGTGAGGTCCAGAGCAAAGAGTAAGATAGACTTTCTTTTTGTTGATGTATAATTTTTTTGTTACGACCATCTTTTCTCGGTTGACTACTGTTGTGTTTTTCAGCATCAATTACATCTTAAAATTTTATCTTATTTCATAAACTACCTTCCTAACTTGCTGTTTGTGTACACAAGGTGTGGGGACTCCATATCTTGTGTGTAGATTCCCCCCCCCCCATTTTCTGCAGCTCATTCTAAACCGCCTCTCTTTACCCTCTTGTGGTCGATCGCTGTTGTTGTGGCTAGGGAATCTTAGACATTGTTTGAAATTACACAAAAGCCAGTACAGAAGAAAGGATTAAAGGAGTCTATAAGAGAATTTATAAAAGAATCTATAAAAGAATCTATAGAAGAATCTATAAAAGAATCTATAAAAGAATCTATATAAAAATCTAGAGAAGAATCTATAACAGAATCTATAGAAGAATCTATAAAAAAATCTATAAAAGAATCTATAAAAGAATCTATAGAAGAATCTATAGAAGAATCTATAAAAAAATCTAGAGAAGAATCTATAACAGAATCTATAGAAGAATCTATAAAAAAATCTATAAAAGAATGTATAAAAGAATCTATAGAAGAATCTATAGAAGAATCTATAGAAGAATCTATAAAAGAATCTATAAAAGAATCTATAAAAGAATCTATAGAAGAATCTATAGAAGAATCTATAAAAGAATCTATAAAAGAATCTATAAAAGAATTTATAAAAGAATGTATAAAAGAAGCTATAAAAGAATCTATAAAAGAAGCTATGAAAGAAGCTATAAAAGAAGCTACAAAAGAAGCTGTAAAAGAAGCTATAAAAGAAGCTATAAAAGAAGCTATAAAAGAAGCTATAGAAGAAGCTATAAAAGAAGCTATAAAAGAATCCATAAAAGAATCCATCTAGAAAGGAATCTATATAAAAAAATCCAAAGTGAATCCGTACAGAAATAATTACTAAAAGAATCCATTCCCCATCTCATCCTTCCCTCCTCCCCAGGCTCGGTGGTGCAGTTCCACCTCCCCAGTGCCCGGGTGGTGGGGAGCTACGGCATCCCCCTGGGGCGGGTCGTCCCCCCCGCCGAGGCGGACCTGTTTGTGCCCCCTGCGGTGGACGAGCGCACCCAGCGCATGATCATGCGCAAGCAGGTGACTCTGGTGTGGTGGTGGTTGTGTGGTGAGGGTGTTGTGGTTGTGTGTTGTGGTTTTAGTGTGTTGTGTTGTGTGGTGGGGGGTGATGGTTAAGGTGGTTGTGGGGTTTGTGGTGGTGGTTGTGGGGTGTTGTGTCTATATTGAGTTTGGTTAGTCATGTGTTGTGGGTTGTGTTGTTTCTATATTGTGTGTGTTGTGTGTAATTTTTGTGTTCTGACACTACTGTGGTATTTTGCTTATTTACTACCTGGATGTTGTCCTCTGTTGTGTAACGTACGTCGAACTCTACATTCGAAGTACTATCCTCACATTCGTAGAACTATCCTCACATTCGTAGCATATACGTTAAACGTCACATTCGTGGCAAATGTGTTGATCTATATATTCCTAGCAAATGTTCCTTGATTCAAACAGTGAAACAAAGGCCGTTAGCGCCTGTGTAGACACGCGTGTTTGACTGGCAGCATGTGTTGGCGTTTTCCTGAAAATTTAGTGTTATTGGGATAATTTTATTGGTTTAGCGAACTAAGTTAGTTCTTTCTTGAAGGAAGTATTAAGGGGACAGCACGAGAATTTTTGTTGAAAACGCATAGGAAGCGACCTCTTCAATAATAAATTGGTAATATTATTGTCATTACTATTGTTTTTATTGATATTATGGTGTGCCCGAGCTGAGAGTTAGGTAGGCCTCCTTTTTGTTGAAATAAAATGATGTTTCATTAAGGACCACCTTTTTCGGTTCACTGCTGTCCTGTTTTTCAGCACCTACTACTTTCTTCTTCGACTTTCATCTTGTTTCATGAACTTCTTTCCCAACTTACTGTTTCTATGCCCCTTCTGCAGAGATTCCACATTCTCTCATCTCCACACTAAATGATGCCTTCCTCTCTTTGATACGCTATTTTTTGTAGCGGTTAGGGAGGCTTAAACTAACCTATAATCTAATCTGATATTATGGTGGTGAATTGTTTTATTTTTATTGCTATTTTTATGGTTTTAGCTTTACGCTGTGGTCGATGTGTGTGTAAGGCAATATAAGGAGGCCAGTCTGAATTTAATGGGCTGTCAAGTGAGGTGATATGAAGGCCATGGAATTTTGGGTATCGATTTCATTTAAAATCTTCTACTTAAACAACTGTGTAACGAATTTATTCATGTGAGGTCATGTCGATGTTATTTTAAAGACACGAACTCAACAAGACTCACAATACGTCAAACCACAATAGGAGCAAGGCACAAACACAACACAAACTCCACACGGCACACAACACAAACTCAACACGACACACAACACAAACTCAACACGACACACAACACAAACTCAACACGACACACAACACAAACTCCACACGACACACAACACAAACTCCACACGACACACAACACAAACTCCACACGACACACAACACAAACTCCACACGGCACACAACACAAACTCAACACGGCACACAACACAAACTCAACACGGCACACAACACAAACTCAACACGGCACACAACACAAACTCAACACGGCACACAACACAAACTCAACACGACACACAACGCCACAAAACACAAATGCATCAAGAGACGGATATAAGACGCACAACGCCACAAAACACCAAACATCAAAAAACGAACACACCCACCACCAGGCCAGTAACACAAGCGACCGTGTGGGCAGATCGCAGCGCAGACGGGAGGGCCACTACAACAACCCCTGCCGGACGTGGGCCCCATGCTGCCCTACATCGGGTCTGTGGTCCATGAGGAGTATGACCACCTGCCCACACAGTATGGTAGGTCATGGGTTCCATACCCAGTGTGGTACGTACTGGGTTCCGTACCCAGTGTGGTACGTACTGGGTTCCGTACCCAGTGTGGTAGGTATCGGGTTCCATACCCAGTGTGGTAGGTCTTGGGTTCAATACCAAGTGTGGTAGGTACCGGTTCTATACCCAGTGTGGTAGGTACCAGGTTCCATACCCAGTGTAGTAGGTACCGGGTTCCATACCCAGTGTGGTACGTCCTGGGTTCCATACCCAGTGTAGTAGGTACCGGGCTCCATACCCAGTGTGGTACGTCCTGGGTTCCATACCCAGTGTGGTACGTCCTGGTTTCCATACCCAGTGTGGTACGTCCTGGTTTCCATACCCAGTGTGGTTGGTCCTGGGTTACACACCCAGCATTGGCTGTGTAGTGGGTTCGTTCTGACATTTCCTTGAACAAACTTGAACGCATTGCTTGCTTTAAGACCCATCAATGGGTCGTTTGAAAAATTTTAACATCTTCTAATATTAATGGTATTAATGGACGCAGTTGATGTTTGGTATTTTAAATTGCTAACAACTTTTTACTTTTGATTTGAGTATTAAACTTCAATTTAACCTATCGCAGTCAACGAGTTAACATCACGTTGGGACACTTGATAATAAACACATTTTTTCTATTTTTAAGGACACGTGAAGATTATTTTTTATTTAATTAATCAACTTCATGAAAATTTTGTTTTAAATCGACGTTATTTTGCGGGTTTTGAGTCCAATGTGTTTGTTTCAACGGTCCCAATATCCTTGCGGTGATGTTTGTTCCGCATAGTGATGGTTAAAAAAAATGAAGAAAAAAAATATGGACTCGATCTTTGACTGCTCGCTACTCGTGTAGTTTGTGGTGATGTCATTATTTATTGATGTAATGTGAGTCTAGTCTTAAGTGATGTTTTGGGAAACAAATATATATATTTTCAATGTTATTTTCAGTAAATTGGTGTTAAATTGGTATTAAATCACTAACTAAAGAAGCCCTGAAAATAACCCCAGCGTTGATGTTCATGTTGAAAATCCCAGTATCACGGATACAGTTTCTCTCTCGTTACAAATCCCGGGCGAAAATAACATGGTTGATTTTTTAATTTTTATCACCGAATTCAGAAATTTTGCGTCTGGTATTTTGAAAAATATTTTGATATAACTTCTCATCCTGCATAGCAAGGAAGGCCAATAGCGCTGTAGAAAACTTTACTCCTGTCGTAAGGAACAAATGAAAGCGTCCACTAAGGAACAAATGAAAGCGTCCATTAAGGCATGTGTGCTGCACTCGTCCTCAACAAAACGAAGTTAAAACATCAGGCCTATTTTATCACAAAATTTCCATCGTAAAAATGAAGGTGATTGTCATAGTTATTTTTGTTACACTAATTCAATTTATAATTTAATTCATGAACACTTGAAGATACATTCGTTCGATTTACATCAAAAATGAAGGTATATTCTTTCGATTTACGTCAAAATCAAAAAGTGGAGATATGTTCCTTCAATTTACACTTAAATTTTTGCGCGGTGTAGTTTTGGTAGAGCGTTCACATTTCAGTAAATATTTTTAGGCGATCTACTTTTCCTAATAACGTAGAATCGGATCCTGTGCTTTCTAATTATGTAGGATCGGATACTATTTTGTTCTTTATAGCGCTCTTAAGTGTCATTTTTGTTTACTTCAAAGCTTTGTCTCGAAGGTGTACTGTGTTTTTTTTGTCATTTTGTATTACTGATGTTTAGTTTTTTCCCTCTGCATGAGCTTTGGAATTTTTTACTTGAATTCCGTAACACAAGGTGATTGATATTCGTGTGGAACCCCCCTCTGGGGGATACAAGTATTGTATCTATGGGAATTAGCGCTCCCAGGAGGGAAAATGTGAGGGCCTGAGCTCATAGTTAGGTAGGCCTTCTTTTTGTTGAAATAAAATGTTTTTGTTATGTTGAGGACCATCTTTTGTTCGGTTGACTGCTGTCCTGTTTTTCAGCACCTACCAGTTTCTCCTTCAACTGTTATCTTGTTTCATGAACTTCTTTCTCAACTTACTGTTTCTATGCCGTTTCTGCATAGATTCCGCGTTCCCTTAACTCCATACTAAATGGTGTCTTCCTTCTTCCTCTCTTTGGATCGCATTTGTTGCGGACAGGGAAGTTTAAACTAACTAATAGTCTAATAATTTTCTAATGGAACTTCATTTATTCAATTTCAGATAGCAAGCACCAACATTTTTAATTCCGAAAAAATGTTGGTTACTCCCAGGAGGAAAATGTGGGGCCTCAAGCTGTGAGTTAAGTAGGCCTTCTTTTTGTTGAAATAGAACAGGTGTTTTGTTAAAGATCTTCTGTTTTCGGTTCACTGCTGTCCTGCGTTTCTGCACCTACCAGTTTCTCCTTCAACTGTTATCTTGTTTCATGAACTTCTTTCTTGGCTTACTGTTTCTGTGTACATTGTGCATAGATTCCGCGTTCCCTCAACTCCATACTAAATGGTGCCTTCCTCTCTTGGAACATCTTTGTCGTGGTTAAGGGAGGCTAAAACTTTCTTATATAATAATAATAATAAAATAATTTAATACCCTGACATATTTATTGGTTCAAACCACAATGGTCGTTTACTGCGTTGCAGTGACTTCCAACAAGACAGTGCACCCGCACACAGTACACCTGCACCACAACGCCCCCGCGCTCTACTCCCCCTACTCGGTGGGGCTCAACACTCACCAGCTCACCGCCCTCACCCTCGTCAACCTCTACGCGCATGCGCTCACCTACGCTGTCACCTCGGACGCCAAGGTGAGGCACCTGTCTGGTTTATAGGCAATTTTGGGGTTTGGGGTTTATTGCCAATTTCGTACATAAAGGTTGGTTGCCGTCAATTTCGTACATGGGGTTTGTTGCCATCAATTTCGTACAAAGGGGTTTGTTGCCGTCAATTTCGTACAAAGGGGTTTGTTGCCGTCAATTTCGTACAAAGGGGTTTGTTGCCGTCAATTTAGTACATGGGATTTGTTGCCGTCAATTTCGTACATGGGATTTGTTGCCGTCAATTTCGTACATGGGGTTTGTTGCCGTCAATTTTGTACAAAGGGGTTTGTTGCCGTCAATTTCGTACATGGGGTTTGTTGGCGTCAATTTCGTACATGGGGTTTGTTGCCGTCAATTTCGTACATGGGGTTTGTTGCCATGAGTTTCATGTTTTGGAGAGTTTATTTCTTTTCGTGCTGAATTGCGTAGTTTTAATCATGATTATTTTACTGTGAATTTAATACTTTGATGTTTGTTGCGGTGAGTTTCATACCATGGGTTTCATACCTCTTCATTTTACTGTAAATTTCATGCTTTGAATGACCGTTTACTGTGAATTCAATACTTTGATGTTTATTCGTTTGATTTTACGGCGAATTTCATTCCTCGAAATTCGTGAACTACATGTGACGGTGAATTCCGTACTATGGAGTTTCTTTTATTGAAGGCATCTTTAGTTTGTTTTATTTATTTTCAAATTTTCGTCATAGTGCGACTGTTAGATTGACTGTTTTTTTCAAATCTTTCTTTTCTCATCGATTTTTTTGGCATTCAAAGTCATTTCAAATTTCGCTTAACCCTTTGCCTCCTGACGAGAGCTTCAGTTCCCAGATGGCTAGTGCTTCCATTTTAGGGAAATTGACAAATTTCCAGGTAATTCAACTAGTAGGGAAATAATTTGAGCTAAATGACAAAATTAGGGCGATTAATAGTATTCCTGCAACTATGTTTTTAGACATTCCAGAAGTCTTGCACGTGCAATTTGCTCTTGATATCCACTCAGTGTAAGCTTCATGGTCTATGCAATACATTTAATACCTTTTTTATTCAACTTGAGGAAGTTTTCAAGCGCACATGGATTTACAGATAAAATTAAGCAAAAACTAAATTCAAATATTTTCTCAGATTTTTCGACCATTTTTTTGGCGTTGAAGCACACTTTTTTAAAGCATATTTTTTTCAATTTAGATAGGAAGTAAGCACCTGCTTATACAGAAAAATGCATGCTAGGGCAATTTTGCTGATATTTCAGGGTAATGACTGCAATTATCTTAGAAAACTTTTCCATTAACTTTTTGAGTGTTGGGGAGCAAAGGTTTAAGGAACTTTTAACTAAGTTTGTTTTATTTTGCATATTAAAACGGGTTTTAGATGGTCTTCATTGTAAATTAAGTTCACTCTTTTAATTAGAATTATATCTTATTATTAGAATTTCAATTGAGTAGAAATACGCGACGAACACACACCGAGCAAGTAAGCAATAAAATATTACTCTATCAATCCATAGGGGGATTATAGATTTACTTTTCATAGAATTTCATTCTTTAGTCTGTGCTTTATTTCCTTTTTGTGCCTTTTATTTCTTGATGTGTGCTAACTTATATGCTAACTTTATTTTACTTTTTTCGAAGAACATAGCTTGCACGATTGACCGCTTTAGGCTCATCATAATAACTCCCCCAAACCGCTCTGCAACTTTGTTTCATTTAAATCAGTTTCTCATATTTTGTTCTTTTTCGTCATTTTGGAATTTCCGTGATAATTTCAGGAGTATTTCATCGCTCCAAAAAAATGTATATCCTACCGAGTCAGTGCTGCCGTAGTTATAGCTATATACACAGGGAGTTGGTTTAAGTGATAACAATGTATTCGCACCGTCGAAATTGACGGTAATTTTCAGCTCCCGCCGTCAAAATTGGCGGTAAATTTTATTTTTAATTCGTGTCATCAAGAGTGGCGGCGATTTTCAGTTTCAGCCATCGTAATTGACGGCGTCTTTTCTTTTTAACCAGCGCCGTCAAAATTGACCACAGTTTTAACGTTGTTTGCGATACGACCCACTAGTGGCTTAATCTTAGGCTTTTTCCCGCTGCGAAATAACCCATCGATGAGTCATTCGGAGCATTCAAACAATCTTTTTTAAATCAATATTATTTAATTGACCCAGTTAATTTTTTATATATATGAAATTGCAAATCACTTGCGACTTTAAATTTGAGTTGCAAATTGAACTTCAGTTTAACCCATCGCAGTCAACGTGTTAAAGTTAATATTAACTCAGAGAAACTGGTTTGAAATGAATGCAGAAACGCATTTCGTATTATGTACCACAATGACTCCGTGCAGCAATACGAAAATTGTTTTGTTTTCGAATAGAGATACGGGATATGGAGTAACGAAAATAATAAAACGGTTTTCTTCTTCGTAGATTAACTCGGCCGGTCACCTCGAGGAGCCCATCGTTGTTCAAGGCGTTCACTCTCACGTGAACATGTTCCAGCCAGCTGTGTTCCAGCTGAACACTATTGGTCCCAACTGCTTCCCTCTGATGAACACCAGCGGCTTCGACAGAGAAGAAAACGAGGAATCCAAGATGGCGTCGGCGCTCAGCAAGATGGCGGCGCTGCCGCAGCTCGATCAAAACAAGATGGGCGACGGGAGCAGAGTTAGGAACGTATTTTTCTACAGGCCTTTCGATCAGCTGTATGTGTCGTGTGAGTACGACGATGTCGCCAAGCCTTCATTGAAGGGGGTTAATTATGATCTCGTGTCCATACTAAGAGCTCTTCATGAATCTTAATCCATATGGATTGTATAGAGACTAGCAGTGCACCGGTTTTTGTGCATCAGTGAAGTCTGTCAAAATAACCGGTTTACTAATTTTTACCTGTCATTTCGGAATTGGAATATATTCTGTTCATAATTTGAAGTTATGGGAACAAAGTAATCAAAACAGTCTTAGTGCGACAATTGAAGTGTTATTAAAACTCTGATAACTAACACGAGTTAATTTAAATTTTTAGGATTGCGCCTGGAGATGTAATATATCACATGTCTGTTCACACAAATTTAAACCGTACGCTATTAAATGTTTTTTCTTCTTCGTCATTCGTGATTACCGTCAATTAGAAAGACGAAGTCTTTCAGGAGCAAAACGATTTCCTTTAAGGCCAAATTTCTTGGCTAAAACTTCAACCATAATTTTATAAAATAAGAGATCAATTTTTACTAAAAGCAATTTTTGACTGAATTTTATTCAGAAGGTTAGAATTTCAGCGTGACAAGCAGAAGTGCATACGATGAAAATTATAATTTTGACGGATGAAGTTTTAGCTTAGAAGGCTGAAATGGTTACTTCGCTTCTAATTGTACAACATGTTCCTCGAAACGTTGTTAGTCATCAAAAGTAGCAATTACAGAGTTATAAATTCAGCTTTATCGAAACCTACTCAATAATGCAATTAATCACAAAAATGGGTACCAAAACAGACATACAAGCAAAAGTGTACTGACAAAATTAGATAAATCAGCTGCAGTCACATAGGATGGTGGTTCCATCAAGAAATAAGTGTATAGTAAATATTACAAAAAATACAATGATTTTAGAGTAACTTCTGCGTACAACCTGACGATATTTTAGTAGTACAAATCACATAGAAAATAGAACATGCAAATTAACGGGCGCTCGCTATTTACTTACTATTGAAAACGATTCAATGCAAGATTTCCTATATTTTCTCACGAAGTTAGCAAAAGTTAATTCAGCTAACAAAAAGAGAACCTCACGTGACAGCAAATTTTACAACAATGACAACAGTTTTTACTTAGCATCTACGTAAAAATATTTATTTCTCAACCACGTGCATCGACTTGCGTGTGGGTGTCTTCACTATCCTACCGAGGCGTGTAGAGTGCGGCACTTAGCGTTCGCTACTATGAAAGAAAAGCTTAGGCCGCCTGAAAAACCGTGGTTAACTATACTTATTTAAAACAAAAACCTATTTCCGTTTGCTATGGATGGTCACATCATAGGAACAACCGCACACGCAGTGTTGCCATTCAACCAGCAAGCTGTCAGCCTAAAACTTCAATTTTGATTTTTCCCGAATAAATGTATCAAGCAGGAGCATTTTCCAAATACACAGAGTGCGGCAGTCAATCCTGCATTTTGAGCCTCCACAACCTCTTCGAAAATGCTGTATTGACTGCCGGGCCCAATATAAATCGACCGTTTGTCCTTTGAACGCAATACAAATAGTTCAGTGCGCTCTCTGACCACTGCGTCGCTGGACCCCTGCTACATTGCCTAGATGAATATTGACCTAACATCAAAGCAGCACACATGGCATCGAGGTTTTCCTTCCACAAAATAGGGTGAAGATATTACGTAAAGCTATGAGGTTGATCAGCGTAAAGTTCCAAACATCTATCGAGACAAACGACATTCAAATTGAAGAAAACAGAATAAAGTGCGAGTATTGGAACCTGGGTCAAGTTCTTTCTCAGAACAGGGATACAACGGGTGAAATTAAAAGACAACCTCCCAATGTTGGTACAAGTACTTGCAATCATAACGAGGGACTTGCGCCACGCTAATTTTGATCAAAAATTACCGTATTGCGGGAGAAACAAAAGTGGAAATTCTAGTGAAACTCGACACAACTGAGAACACTGCACATTGATTTCATTGCTCAAATATTTAAAAATTTCAAGAGATCATAATACTTCGTTGATTATTGACACCAAAGCCCTTCTACGCATTGAGGATGCATTATTCCTGAAAAAAGGAATTCATATTCTGAATACAAGTAAATGGCACACATAATTTCTATAACAAATTTCACAACTCTGCCAATAATGATTTCGCCAACTACTTTCGTCGAGAAAGGCCATTTTCTTTACGACTTTCTCGCGAAGAAACGCACTTGGCTTTTGCGTGATCAAAATTTTGACTGTTCCTAATAACTACAAATTATCAGCACATCAGAAACATAAAAATTGACCGCGAAGTAAGAACGTTAAGCATTTTTGACTAAAAACGACTATAATGGACAACTTAAACTTAAGAAAAAAAAAATCTGCTCACCCTATAAAAAAGAAGGCCTTCACAAGCACCACATCGATAGAAAACTTGATCTCTTTCCTTACATTAAACGCTAGTTAATATTAAACTAATCTACTCCGGTAGAAAACCGATCTTTTATGTACAATAATCGATTACGTCATGATAGAGTTAAATGAGGACTACGATTCAGCGTGAAGAAATTGTGACGAAGTTTGAGTTTACGCGAAATTCTGCTCAAATTTCAGAAGTAAGTAAGCGAAGATATAAGTAAGTGCCTAAGGTGGTAATTAACGCTTAGACTGCGGCAGGTGAAACTTGAGTTCAATATTCAACTCAAATTTAAAGTGAAGCAGTGAGCCATTTGAAAATAGCAAACGTTAATTGTATTGTGATTTCATTTCGTTTACAGGATTTATAGAAATTGAGTTTGTGACTACTGGTCGGTCAGCAGCGTTATAAAAACCCCCTCCGTGACCACCGGTGGCTCACGTCGTAGTCAAAGTGTTGAAAATAGAAACGCGACAACGTTTACAAAACAAAATGAAGCGAACTTTTTCCACCTTCGGTTCTTAAAACCATCCTTGAAACCCCGTTTCAACAACACTAAAAAAATTCTATGGATGGGATGAGCAGTAACTCTTATGCAATTCATCTTCTATTTTGACAATTCCGAAAAGTATGCAATAGCTGTAATGTTCGTTATTCTTCTTTTTATTCTACGAGTAAGATTCTCTACGAATCGCCCTATTCGAAGTATAAATCTTTTACATTTCATCTACTGATCCGCAACTCATTTCAGTATGCCATTCAACATACAAAATTATCCCTAACAAAGAGATCAAATCTACCTATGTTCAAAGCATCACAACAATTTCCAACGAAGCAGCCAAGCATAAAAAAGAAAAACATGAAATTTCCGTTAACGATGAAAGGAACAACCACAAGCGCGGTGTTGCCATACTTGTCTTTGGATGAAAGAAATTTCGGAGGCAATCCTCTCATATACACAAGGAAAGTTCTCAAGTGTACACAGCGATACAGAAAAAGTAACACCCACCTACTACGCGAAATTGAACGTACAGTAGTAGCTACACAAGAAGTAGGAGTAGTATTACAAGTAGGAGTAATATTACAAGTAGATGTAATATTACAACTAGGAGTAATATTACAAGTTGAGGTAATATTACAAATAGGAGTAACATTACAAGTCACCACAATAACAATACCACAGACAACACATCCTCTGTGCGGAGTTAGTCACTAGACGAATCCTTAGGCAAGATATTAGTGTGGTTAGTAAACTAGGTACACATCACCCACGCTCAACATAGGAACACTGAATGAACTAATCCTCGTAGATTTTTAACTAACCCTCGTAGACTTCCATGCTAAATCATGTTGATTTTCATTCATCTAAACTTTGAACTGAACCTCGTAGACTTCGATACTAAACTCATTGGTTTCGAACTACACTCCGTAGATTTCGGTACTAGATCGTGTAGCTTTTGAACTAAACCTCATAGATTTCGGTACTAAATCATGTAAACTTCGATACTAAACCTCGTAGGCTTCGAACTAAACCCTATAGAACTCGATACTAAATCGAGTACATTTTGAACAAAGCCTCAAAGATTTCGGTACTAAATCATGCAGATTTCGAAGTAACCTTTGTAAATTTCAAACTATATTATGAAGATTTCGATACCAAACCATGTAGACCTCAAACTAAAAATGCGTTTGACCTGAAGCATCACTACACAAACAATAAACCAAACAATTACGGTTACAGGAGCGAACATTTAAAACTAAGTTTTCGCTGAGGCAAAACTTCAGATCTATTTCATTGCACCCAAATGAATGTGGCCTACAGAAAGTATGACGGGTGAAGCAATGCAGAGATGAAATAAGTTAAAAATAATGATTAAATAACATGAAAAGTATCCCAAAATAATTTAAAATTAACAATAAAATAAAATTAAAAGGATCCCGAAACAATTTTACATTAATTATAACATAAAATGAAAAACATCCTGAAATAATTTAAAAATGACGTGAAATAAAAAATTCCAAGAATGCGCTTTTGAAAAATAACGATGAGATAGCCTGAAAAAACAACTCGAACATTTTGCATGCAGGTTCTGATTTTACAATTTATACTAGTCTGTTCAATTCATACCCAATAGAGGTAAAAAATTCCGATTACTAATAAATACACACGGGCAAACAGACACACTTTTACCGCACAATGATGCAGTTTGCTTTGTGAAAAAAGTTAATTTAGATACACGACAAGAATGCGAACTTAACTGCGACACTTGGACTAGCTTACAAATAAAAAAAAAACCTTACATCTACATAAAACCGAAAACGTTATTAAAAAATAATTATAACCCATCAAAAAAGGACAAAAATGCATACCTCAAACGCTTAGCTTTTCCCTAGATTTAAACAAAAAATTTTTTATGCGTTTTGATGAAGTGAAAGTTTTCGATTAATATGAGGTCCCTACAACAACACGGTACAAAGCGCGTAAAGCCATTATTTGGTATGGAGTTTAGGGAACGGGGAATCTACGAACAAGGGATGTTCTCATACAAGACCTTCTGCGTATGGAAACAACAAGTTAGGAAAGAAGTTTGAGAAACAAGATAAAAGTTTGAGAAACAAGATAAAAGTTTGAGAAACAAGATAAAAGTTTGAGAAACAAGATAATAGTTTAAGAAACAAGATAAAAGTTTGAGAAACAAGATAAAAGTTTAAGAAACAAGATAATAGTTTAAGAAACAAGATAAAAGTTTAAGAAACAAGATAATAGTTTAAGAAACAAGATAATAGTTTAAGAAACAAGATAATAGTTTAAGAAACAAGATAAAAGTTTGAGAAACAAGATAAAAGTTTAAGAAACAAGATAAAAGCTTAAGAAACAAGATAAAAGTTTAAGAAAAAATAAAAGCTTAAGAAACAAAATAAAAGTTGAAGAAAAAAGACACAAATCCAAATCACCAGATAGCACAACAAGCTTCCTGGGTTTATTCACCCATTTGATAAGGCTATTGCCTCCATTTTCGTTGATTAAAGCAATTGACGTTAGGGAGGTACTCTGTAGGGAGAATGAGGGTGTCAGGGGATGCCCAGTATAGGGATCATGAGAAACAACTTATTGAAAGATTCTCTCAAGAGGGAATAAGAGTGTTTATCACGGTGAGCGTGCAGTGTTTTTGCATGAATTTCAATAACGAAATGAAAATGTGAAGCTAACAATGAAAATTGAGTGAAAGATGTAGGTAAATCTTTAACGTTATAGTGTTTTTATGCATTTATTTGGAAATGTAAATGAAGGTTTTAATGAATCCTAGAAAGCACACCTTTTTTGGTTATAAAAATTTTAAATCAAATACATCAAGAACTGTGGTAAAACTGGACAGTTTTTTGAGTCTTCAATTTTACATAAGTTGACGGATTCCGTATGATGTATAAAATTTAGATTTTATATTTCATAAAATTTGGCGGATTCCTTATAATGCACAAAAATAGGACTTGAAATTTCATGAAATTTCGATTATTCCCAAAATTGTACCCAATTCGAGAAAAATATTTATCGATCTCATTAAAGTTTCAGGATTCTCAAAAAGAAAGAACAAAATTAAATTTTGTAAAAATTCAAGAATCGCGAGACGTACCAAATTGCAATGAAAAATCATTTTGAATAATGTAGAACGTCAAAAAAGTATTCACCAATCAATTTTCCAACGGACGAGATATACAAAATTCTAGAATCCATCCCTACGTTTCAAACATGTACCACCTGAAATCCATACAAATTTCGGAATAAGGAACATAGGTGAACTTGTGTCCCAAAAGATTTTCGAACATCGCAAGTACGCAACACCAAGAAACAAAGACTTACGAGAGAGAGAACAATAAATGTAGCTGGACACAGTAACTTACGCAACAAGGGAATACGAACACGGCCTACAAAGTCGCCGAAAAATATCTACACCCCACACGCACATGTGTATACAGCTGGTGATATAACCAAGGATATTAAGGACAACACCCAATAAATCAATAAATTCAAGGGTGACGAAGAGATCAAAATTAGTCGATTAATGTTCGAAGTTGAGATGAAGTGATGTATCTTGGATACCCCCCAATCATTCAATGGTACCGAAAGCCCTCAAATTCTTCCTGCATTTAAAGGTCCTATTTTAGCCGCTTTTATTCTCCTCTGTACAGTATTCTAGTAGGCCTATGCAATTCTACACGGCCTATACGCATTGCGTAATGAAGTTCCTGTATCTAGTCCGCGTTATATAATTTCCGTAGGTCTATAACATTCTACCAGGCATATACCATTCAATTTCAGCCTTTACCCGCTTTTGATGCTTTCCATAGGTCTATAAGATTTTAAATAGCTTATAAAATAAATTTCCTGCCTTTTAGCCGCTCTTGCAATTTTCCGAATGCCTATTGGATTACACAAAGCCTATACTATTGATATAACTAGACACTCATTTTTTCGTATTTAGGCTAGGCCTATAGGACTCCACACGGCCTATTATGCTCACATAGAGGTACATTCTTCTTACACGCATCTTAAATTTTCCTTTAGGCCTACAAAATTCCCCGATGCCTACAAAATTCAATATCTGCCACTCCCACGCCTTCGTTTAAACTTTCCAACGCCCATTGGATTTCACGAGGATCTTATCTGCCACACTTCAAATTTCCCTCAGCGGGCATAACCCCCCACGCGTTGTTTTGGGGTTCCTTTAGGCCTACAGGACCCCTTCCACACCTCTTCTTAAATGTTTCTATATTTTCCGTAGGCCTATCCTAAGTTTCATGCTTCTCGCAAAACTCCTAACCAAGTTCCACACTCCCTATAGGCCTATGGAAATCCCCTTAAACACATAAAGCTCCCCTTAGGCTTCAGGATTCCACTCATTCGAGATTCCCATTCCCCTTAGGCCTATAGAATTCAACCCAAGTTTCACACTCCCCGTAGGCCTACACAGCGCCCCTAGAGCTCGCTCGTAGCTCCTTAGGGCGGGACGTAGACCTATACGGCGGCCCGTAGGCCTACACAACTCTCTTCAGGTCTATGGGACGCCCCTATAGCTAGCTCAGAACCCCTTAGGGCGGAACGTAGGCCTAGAGGACTCTTCACAGGCCTATATGGCTCCCCTAAAGACTCTCCATAGGCCTATATGGCTCCCCTAAAGACTCTCCATAGGCCTATATGGCTCCCCTCAAAACTCTCCATAGGCCTATAAGACTCCCCTCAAGACTCCATAGGCCTATATGGCTCCCCTAAAGACTCTCCATAGGCCTATATGGCTCCCCTAAAGACTCTCCATAGGCCTATATGGCTCCCCTCAAAACTCTCCATAGGCCTATATGGCTCTCCATAGACCTACAAAACTCCCATACGGCCTACACGGCGCCCCTACAGCCGCTCGCAGCGCCTTAGGGCGGCACGTAAGCGGGCTTGCGGTAGGCGGGGGGCTGAGAGGGCAGGGAGGTGTTGCGGGGGCTGCTACCGTTGGTGAAGGGGGGCGGGGGCTGGTACTGCTGGTGGGGGGCGTGGGGGGAGGGCGGTGACTGCCGGTACGGGGGCAGTGGGGGCTTCTCGTCTTTCATGATGACTGGGGTCTTCGCGGCGGGGGAGCGGGATCCTGAAATGAGAAGGTTTTGGGTTAGGTGTCTCTGAGAGAGGGAGGAGGGAGGCACGAAACACAACACCACACTACAACCACCACAACACCAGAGCCTACCCTGCACGGCGGGATGGTGGGGAGTGTAGGGAACGGGTTGAATTAGGTATATGTGCCAGAGAGGGGAAGGAGGGAGGCACCATTTAGTGGGGAGTGTAGGGAACGGTGTCATGGTTTTTAACCACAACGTATGAGAAACTGTCATTTAATGGAGGACGCTCTATATATTTGATATGTTCA
>JACJUY010005757.1:0-32044 GCA_014220935.1 Platorchestia sp. MABIK
CACACGGTCCAACGCACCACGCAAAAAATCGAAATCCACACGGTCCAACGCACCACGCAACAAACCAAAATTCACATGGTCCAAAGCAACACGCAACACACCCAAATTCACACGGTCCAACGCACCACGCAACATACTCAAATTCACACGGTCCAACGCACCATGCAACATACCCAAATTCACACGGTCCAACGCACCAAGCCATCCACTCTAATTCACACGGTTCAGTACAACACACACCGACACCAATTACACCAGTCTACACGCTTTGTGCCATTAATGTAGAAGATATAATATGATAGACTGGTATACATTGAACAATATCAATTGACATCAGAACAGAAAGTACCCAAGTTTGAGCATGGGCGGGCCGTGGATGATGTAGGCAAGTTTCTTTTTGTGTGGAATGCAAGTTTTTGCAAGAAAGTATTGGTGACTTTGGTATGGGCGTTAGTTACAGCACTATGTTCGGTTTACCTGTTTTTTTTCAAGCATTGTTGGAGATTTGTCGTGGCTGGAACTCTTGTTATGTTGACGAACATTGTTCATGCGCAAGGAAACTTGTCGGTATTTAATAGCCAGGGAGTTTGATTTAGCGGTAAACGCTTGCGGTTACCGAATTAACATGCTGTAGAGAAGCTGCAGTCTGTGTTTTGAGATATCAATCTGAAAATTATGAATCGTTTCATTGATCGTGTTCAAGTAAAGTGTTTAAATATAGGAGTGATGTTTTAATGCGTTTTCAATGAACTCTTTTATACCGCATTGGTAAAGGTAAAATTTGACATGACAACAAAGTAAAGTTTCGTGTTCAACATTCAAAACTATTTTGACGGTTACATCAGGGAGCTTGCTCTGCAAACGTAATATAGAAAAGACATCAGGCTGAACATACGGAACTTACTTCCGTAATGTACAACACGTTAACTACGTATTGGACGTATGTGTACCACATGGTAAATTGTCCGTTTATGTACTTGTGAAAAAGCCTACAATATTACAGAAAGAAAATGCCTACAATATTCACCATTTTAATTTAAATAAAACTAGCACCCAAGTTCAGAAGTGACCACGAAATGAAATTTGCCGCAGTTTTTACCAAGGCTCAGAATATAATAAAGCAGTCTAAATTGCTCATCAATTCCGCTTTTTCCGGCCTAACCAAACCGACCATAGCAATCTCAATAACTTTGTGAACGTCTCAAAAGTTCTTTCTTAAAATCAATTCAATGGCTCCGAATGACATAATGGGAAGACTTTTCTTTTTCTCATGGAACTCGAAAATATCCTTTAGTTAACTAATCTTATTGAAGATTAATTAAGTTATACGGCATTACGAGATTCGTTGCAGGAATCAATTTGCAAACCTCGTATTTTCACTGATAAAATTTTTCACTCGACCAAAACTATCTCTCCAAATCAGCCAAACTAAATTAAAAATACGGGTTTATCCCCCACAAAAGAAAGTAGCGACGAAGTCCTGCTCAATTCAAGAAATGGCACTGGACTAACATTTTGTCGATATTTGTCTACGACCGGGAGACGTCACATTTATCGATTTTACTTTTCAGTAAAATCCTGAACTGTAGGTTCAGTTTCAAGCAACTCTTGAGTAGCCAAGTCTAGACAGGACTTTAAAGATGACTAGCTTAAAGTTGTACGTGTATTCGAGATCTATGATAGAAAAGGTAAATTAATAATCATTCAAGGAGAGAAAAGATATATTTAAATCTCTTTGAACAACATACAATAATTTGATACAGCTGTAAGCATAAATCTCTGCACGATATTATCAGAACCATTTGAGAACACGAAAACAAAGAGCAGCCAAAGTGATGCTCCCAGGGTGCTTTTGGACGCTCTTGTATTGAGAGAATATTCCAAAAATACCGTTTCTAATTCCTCATTGTGAACCATTTGTCATGATCAAGCCTAGCCAGAACAAACGAGGTTTTCATACTGTTATTCTTGAATCTCGTGTCAAAAGCTGATGCAAAACTTTTTGCTGCTGAAAATAAATTTCGGGCAACGTTTGGATTTCAATGACTACCGAAGAGTATCGGAGTTCATTGTTTCGTTTAAACTGTGGTTTAGATTCGATAGTCGAACTGTCAGGTGCATTACGAATCTCTCAGAAAGAGCCTATGGATTTACTCTGAAATCACCGTTTGGTTCAACCCAACAATGACGCGTAACATTTTTCACCTAAAATTCAAGTTCCACGTTGTAGCTTTGAACATTAAGTAGAGTATGCTAAATCCGAAAAACATTTTTAGTATCTCAATATTTTACGCCTTCGTTCCACATTTGAACTTCTCGTTATGGTCTCAGTTAGCAGGAGCACCTATTTTGACTTCGATATGTCATGCAGCTAAAACACCCAAGCACAAAAATTGAAGACTTTAAATATTCTAGATTAGACGAAATGTTCTTGGCATTCCAACAGAAGCTACCAAGCAGGGAAATATTTGTACATCATTATTTACTCTCTAGCCTTTGTTCCAATACATCTTATTAAATCTATCATAACTCAAAGCCATCAAATCTATTAAAAGAAATGCTCCAAACATTCCAACAAAAGCGACCAAGCCGAAAATAAACTTCATATTTCACCTTGCGTCCGACTCTCGCCCGAGTCATTGGCGGGACGCGAAGAAGTTGTCGGAGACTCCGACAAGTTTTCCTCCAACTCTGGCACCCAGTCTGCGGACTCCTCCTCTTGCCGCAAGTAGTACGCCTCTTCGTGGTCTTCGAGCTTCGTGATTCGGTTGATCCAGTCCCTGAAGTAGGAGACGCTGGCGTAGATGCCAGGAGAGGCGGCCGAGCCGCAATGTTGTCCGTACGACACCACGCCGATGAGCACCCAGCGTCCGCACTCCGTCTCCACCATGAGGGGGCCACCGCTGTCGCCCTGAGGGGTTAGGTAACGGCAGTGAGGGAGAATTTGAAGATTAGATTTTAGGTTTGTTTAAGCCTCCCTTACCGCTACAAAAAAGAGCGTCTCGAAGAGTGGAAGGAGGAAAGCACTATTTAGTATGGATATTAGGAAATGCGGAATGTATGCAAAGGAACATAGAAACAGTAAGTTGAGAAAGAAGTTCATGAAATAAGACCAAANGGGGGGGGGGGGGGGGGGAGGGGGAATTTTAAGCAAATGCCCTGTTTCCAAGGGACCATAAAATCACTGTTGCCTTGTTGAGTTCGGGAACGGTGGTGGGGGTGTGTGTGCACCACAATAAAGTTGCACCAAGCTTACCACTGGTTTCACTGCCCACATAGGGGAGGAGGATTGCAAAATAGTACCCGATTTTCAACGAGGCATAAGATCGTTGGTGCCCTGTTGAGGGAGATGTCAGGCAGCAGTTTTGGGGGAAGAATTACAAAATTTGTTCCCGGTTCCCATGGGAGTATCGAATCGCCGTCATCTTTTTTAAGACCGACTGTGGCAACTAGAGCTTTAGTTTAGCATTCAACTCAAATTTAAAGCCAATTCTAGAAGGCAATGTTGAAAGTTGTTAAACTGAACCGGATCGCTCCTTCATTCAATTCTCATTAAATGTGCATGGAAATGAAGTTTGCGACCTGGATCAGTCTGCAACATAATGAAAATCCCTCTGTTTCACCGGTGGTTCATGCCGCAGTTAAAATGTGAAGTAGCAAAATCACGCAGGAGGAAAATTTCCGAGTCCAAGGACGAGTATAAAAGTGAACTTAATACACACATTTCGATTACGAAAGAAATTTCACAGAGGGTAGAAAAGAACCCTTTTCGTGTTGACCAAGATGAATGAATGTAGCATATGTGCTCCCACAAATGATATCTCGTACATGAAGAGGTAAAGAGTTATGGATTACGAGGAAGAAAAGACCAAGATCCAGCATAGAAGTTAGCGAAACTTAAAGGAAGTCCCGTGGGCATGAAACAAGTCCCGAGTCAAATATTGAACACAAATTTAAAATAACGCAGCCTACGTTAAATTCAACAGACTATCGAATTTCACTCCAACCTTGACCAACTATCAAATTAGTCAATTTGGATCACGCTCTATAACCGTAGTTTTAGAGCCTCGTTAGGCAAGCATTCATCAGATCCAATCAATCGGATCCCATCGACCAGAGGAACTTTTCTTTGGCCTTGTATGCCTGCAGTATTTCGACTGATGAAATAAAATCCTGTCGATCTACGACATTTCAAGAGAAAACATATAAAGTGACATGAATGAAAGTAAATACCATTTTTTACTTCTTGCAAACTTCTAATTTAATTCTTCAAATAGGCAAATATACCCCTCGAGGTACATGCACCTCAGACTGGTCACCCCTGAACTTCAAAAATTTAGACTCACATAGCAAGCGTCGGTGCGTCCGTCTTCGTAGCCAGCGCACAGAGCAGCCTTCCTTTTCTCGAGGGAATCCAGAGGCAGCGCGAGCACATTGTTGCACTTGCGCTGAGTCAGCACTTGTACCTCGGTTTCTTGCAACACATCAACGTAGTCGCCTTCTGATCCGTAGGTTTTTAATTAGTTCTCTGCAGTCCGACTGCATAATGTCACCGTCTATTAACAATGGAGTAAAGAGTATTGCTGCTACATATTTAAACCGTAATTGTTTTTGTGCTGTGGAAACAAAAATAAAAAATTTGAGGGCATTTATTCTCCACACACGAACTCTAAAACCGTCGTAGGGAAGTCTGTGTTTATCAGCGGGCACCGCCGCAATTAAAATTTTTTTCGTGAAATCGAGTACGATGGATCAAGTGTTCACGCTTATCGCTTAAAAGTTTTTACACATTAATGTGGAACCGAGGTGAACCGAGAAACTGATATAAAAATTTGAGGGCAAAACTCTTTTCATGAATGTAGCATATAGTACGGGCTTGATTTTATTTAGCACTTGCTCTGTTAAAAATGTATATCGACCACGCTCCAGTTTTGTTGACGTTCGACAAAATCCTATTCCTTATTTACAGAAACAACTTTGGCAAAATTCAAATGGTCGCTTGCTACATCTTTAGAGTAATTAATTGCAAATACCCGTCGTGTTTCTCTAGACTAAACTTTATGAATTTAAAAGAATTTGAAAATTTACATTGTTGCCATTTAAATCGAATAACTAATGCTAAACTAATATGCAGATATAAGTAACTGGTGCTACTATAACTAATGCTAGTATAACGCACTCAACCAATGTGCAGATGGACCAAAAAATGACCTTAAGACCCAAACTTTTGAACTGGAAATTTGTATGGTACTTTCGCGTTAACACTTTGACCGAGACTACTAAATATTACGTTCAATGAGAAATTTAAATTTAAAGTCAATTGAAGTAAGCTATTTCGAAATACCAACCATGAACTGAATCGGGCCTTTATTTAGCTTTGATTTAGTATTTATGAAAATTGAATTTGCGACTACTGGTCGGTCAGCAGCATTATGGAAATTAACTCCTTGTACCACCGGTGGCGCACGTCTCGGTTAAAGTGTTAAGGTGCATTTTCTTCAAACCGACTCATGCTCTCCAAATTTGGGACGAAATCCATGTTTTAAAAGATTAGCGAAACTTTATTCTTCGCGTCTGGAGACGTTCACAGCATAGCTGACTTTGAAAATTCACTTCACAGCTCAAGTACATTTTTAATACTTCAAAGCATGAAAAATATATTTGTAGGATAACATTTTACCTCTAATGATGAGAGTTATTTTAAAGAATCGTGGCGAAACATACTAAATGTCATTCATTTACACCGGTACGTGAATGAATAATTTACCAAGTGGCACACACGTGGCCCAATACGCAGTGACATTGTTTAACGATCTCTGCCCATTTCACCGACTTCACTTTCTGACTGCTAAATTCAGGCTCTAGCATTTCTGATAAACTTTACGTTTATAACGATCTTAATATTTAATAGTTTAGCGACATAACATTTTCTGGCACGCCACACACACACACTCACTCGTTTGATTGAAGCCCCAGCCCGTGACAGACGCCTGCTGGCCAATGAAATCCTCGAAGTCGAAAGAAAGACAAATTGGCTGCACGGTTTCATTGAAAGTAACAGGCTTCATTAACTCCAACAAGGCGATGTCGTCTGCGAAGCTGTCCGTGTCGTACAGAGGAGCTACGTAAAACGCTTTTAGCTTTATGACTTCCACAGGATCTTGCCAACGCAGGACGCCCACTTTCACGGAGAAGTAGTCCAGCGTGCGTTTGCCCTCAAGCCTGTTGTGTATACGCAATATGCATTACACTTTATGTAGGTGTCCGCAGCACCCTCTCATTTCCAAGTGTGAGAGAAATTTTGAAGCGTTTACACGTCGTTTTAAATGGAATATAATGCATAGATTGAATTTTCGCCGTTGCAACGAACGGCCAGGTTGCAAAAAACACAATTTAAACCTTAATTTATTGCACAAATTTATTCCGATGAATTCCAATGGAATGAAAAATTTGGTTTTACGATTGTATTTTACCTAGTTCGCTAAAATGCATTTGGACAAAGTTTGAAATGATTGCGATGCTACGTTTTTATGCAAGTACGTAAGTGAACAATTTACTAGCACACTTATGTACCACAAGGTAGTAAACGTATTTATCAAAATCTAGAAGCGATACGCGAGTCAACAAGCCAGTTTCAATTTTAGATAAGCCAAGACTTTTGCAAAAGCTTTTTGACGATTCAAAGGGGGCGTGATGGGCTGAATCCAAATTTAGATTGCCAAGAAACTTTCAAACTTGACTACAGCGTGTGCAGTTAAATACGTTTAATTTATCGGCGTAGCCTCTGGATGAAATTTCACTAAAATAACTGAAGATCAGGGACTTCCGTGGCATCACGGATGGTGTATCTTGGCAAAATTGCTTTGTCCCAAATTTTTACTGCTTCATTTCTCTGGAGGTTTCCAAGGCAAATCTATAATTCTGGTACACTGAACTGGTTTCAATCAAAAATGTTGAAAAAAGTCTAGTAAAGTGATAACACATATTCGATGTTTTAGTGTCCAGTTACACATGGGAGCAAAATGAGCGCGCTATATAGGAGAAAAATTAACCGTCTTGTCTAGACAAAAATGGTAGGAGAAAATATTGAACGCAAAAAGACACTTGAGCACAAGGTCTGCTGTTCGGTTCTGTGGCAGAAATACAGATTCTACTGGACGATAGTAAATTAAAAGAATGTCAATACAAGGACTTAAGGGTTACGTAGCGCTGTACCTAAATGCATTATTTTAGAACTCTTAACCCGTTGGAGAAAAAAAAACGCAAGATGAGGTCCGTACAACTAATGTTGACTCTAAGATTTAAGTTCATGTTACTCGTTTACTTATAAGGACCTAGGTTGCTGCTAAGGTTTAGCGGTAAGGTTTAACAAAGTCAGATTACGAAGATCTGATGTAAATAAAAAAAAAAATCATGTACATTTTCGGTGGATTTGCTATGGATGCAATTCCCTTTTCGCCGGGACAACGATAGTCAATCTGCCCTTTAGGCCACCTATGTTTACTTTCAACGTTTTCTTCGCTTCATTAATCTTTCTAGATCTCAAACTCTAGAAGCTCTACAAGTAAATGAAGTCATTCTATAGAATAAATAGATTTCCATTAGTTTCACAGGAAGTACAGGATACATCAATACATCCTTCACACACATTTGCATACACCCCCTCCCCCCTCTACTCACATGGCCCTGATGAGACAATGACCAGCTGTGACGACGAAGCGGTCGCTGACGAGAGTGCCTCCACAGATTTTGTCGTCCAGCCCCAGAGGATTGACTGCAATTTATTCCAATTTTAACCTAGATTTGCCCAAAAATTCACGAAAACCAATTTAAATCAACATTTCCCTATCATCGTTCTCAGCACTTTGACCGCACCCTGTGAAACTGAAGTTTAATACTTCATTCAAATTCGAAGTCAATTGGAGTAATAATGTTGAGAATACCCATCATTAACAGGATTGTGTTTTCGTATAGTTTTGACGAAAATTCAAAAAATTAGTTTGGGACTATTGGTTGGTCAGCAGAATAACGACAACTCTTTGTTATCAAATATGGCTAATGTCGCGATTAAAATTTTGGTTGACTTAAGTTTACGGAAAATTCATACGGGAGTTTCAATAAAAAGAACATGGGACTATGTGCTTTTAGAGTTCAAGGAAAAAATGTGCGTTTCTTCACATTTCAAAACGTCTGCTTTTTAGTTCTGAAACAAATGGCGTCAATTGAAGCCTAGTTCATTACTAGTTTTCCTTAAAGTTTTCAATGGCAAGTCGACGTCAAGACTTCGATGGAAAGTTTACGAAGCCATCGAGGTTCCAGGGATTAATTCTAGTTTTTTTTTTCTTTCCAATGAAAGAAGACTCGATGGGATAAAATTACCCTAAAGGAATGCAAATAACCGTTCAAAACAGAAACTAACTGCTTTCTCAACAATTCTTTACTTCCCTTCGATCTGTTGTAGCAGAGACAAAATTACAATTGTCAAGGAAAGCATAGAAGACTTTTTGAACATCGAGAAAAATATTGCAACAGTCCTCCACGAAAATGTTATAACGAAGATTTCATTGGTATGTCCCATTTAGAAGTTCGCAAATTAAAAGTTTTGCCGGAAAATATTTTATAAGGGTGAAAACTTGTTCTGTAATCGACGTTGTGACTAAAAATAAACTGGGGAAATGACATTTCTGCAATATTTGATCGAGAAAGCTCACGAGTGATTAACCCGCATAATTCAACGTTTGTATGACAATAACTTTACCAGGACGCTAGAATATAAACATAGCAGTTTAAGTGCAATTGAAATACAATTCGATACTTTTTAATGCCCCTCAGTTCGAGTCTCTAGATTTAGGGTTTGAAGAACATCTTTATCATGTACTTCCTGCCCTCGCTAGGTTTGAGGGCGAAGAACAGGTCGCTAACGGTAGAATTTAATTTCAGAGCCGGAAAAACAGCTCACATCGAGCAAAGGTTGAAAATATACGTACCAGACGCATAGGTTCACACAGCAAGAACAAGGTCGCAAGCCGAATGAAATTAACAAGTTTAATTTTTGACAACGCTGGTACTGGAGTTGTATCGTACGTCCGCCACTCTGAGGGGGCACTCACCGTTGACCACCACCGTCCAAGGCCAGTGACCAGGGAGTGCGTCGCTGCCCCTCACGATTCTTTTCACTCTCTTGTTTAGTTGACGCTTACCGCATCCTTTAAAGTACAGTAGATATTATTTTGCGAGCAGGAGATTTCGGAGGATAAGAATACCTTTACACAGGATAGAATTACCCACACCCAGGACAGGAAATATTTGCATATTTACGAGCGTATGAAAAAATTTCGGTATGAGGGGGCGACTGCACAATTCAGTTTTATGCAAGCATAGCCACTAGTAGATAGAACACTGTAGAATCCAGGATAGTTCACGATTATGCATAATGCATCGTTCGATTTGTGCATTTATTCCAAATTCTGTAATATATCTCTTGTAAGGAAGTATATGTGGGCACTCCAAAATTTAAAATTCCTTTAGTCAGGAGTTATCGCCGCAGCATTCAGGATCTTTTAGTATCAACACTTTGACTGTGGCAGGTAAAACTGAAGTTTAACATTCAACTCAAATTCAACACGTTGACTACGGAGCGAGATAACTATGTACCACTAGATAAATTCCTCATTTATGCACCAATGTAAAGGAATTACATTTCAAACAATTTCGCAACTCGATCCGAATAAATTTTGTCGTAGGAGGATAATATTATTATGCATAGTTATTTTGTACATTTCTTACACAGGAAGGAAACTCATTCGAGTAGAGAAGTCCATTTTCCCGTTCTGTTTTTCACAACCTTAACAAGTCAACTTTACGATCCGCGCAATCCGAGTCATCGTGTTAAAACTTATTTTAGAAAGCAATGTTGAAAATCGCCAATATTTAATTGGATCAGTCATTCATTTATTTTTGAACAAGTTCTTCTGAAAACTCCCTCAGCGGCCACCGGTGGTGCACGCAGCAGTCAAAGTATTAAGAACTTTGCACTTACAAGTTGTGTGCATGAACAGATCCGATTAAAAAGTTTCTCGTCGTGAATGAACTTGAGGGGGGAAAATGTACTTTCTTAAATCAATATGCTTAGGGTAGGACTTTTGAATAAGACCGAATATGAAAAGGCAATGATAGAGAGTTTCTCATTTACAATAACATCGGCTATTTCAGATAAATTTCTTTATTAAGTTCAATAATTGAGTTCATCATGGTTACATTTATATATTCAAGGTTTTTTGAACGAGATTTGGCAATAGAGATAGCCAAAATATTAAATCTACCGATTGCCGGACATACAAGGTGCATGCGCACTAAGCGAGCTAGGTATTCGCAGGCAAATATTAGTCATTCTATGTTCAGCCTCTTTATACTTTAACGCTCGTCCGCTGAATGCTGAAATTTCAAAGCTCATCAAACCGTTTTTCGTGTAATTTCAAAGTAATTTTTCATGACGTTTCAAGACAAAACAGGAAAAAAAATTAGTTTAGCAGACCTCAAATGAACGAAAATAAGTTAGGATTTAAAACCAATAAGAAAAAAACATACTTTACCTTTAATTGCTTATTCGTTTATTAATTCGTCGACTCCGATTGTGCGGTTGCTGACGGTCAGTTTGGTTAAGCTAGAAGACGTCATTTTGAAAAACCGGCTTATCTGCTTTAAATATGTTCAGCCATTTTGAAGAGTGTGAAGAATACACTTGAACCATAATGTGTTACCTTTTACTCTAAAATTTATTTCGGAAAGGTAGCAAAATGGTTTAAATGTTATTTGCATACTCCAGTACGTAAATGAGTGATTTATCTAGTGATACACATATGTACCAATACGTAGTGAACGTGTTGCAAGAGATTCTCCAATTTAATTCTTACCTCCGTAAGAAAACTTTCTCCTGCACGGAACGAGGTCTTTCTTGTACCGGAGTTTGGTTGGAATCTGAACAGAATAAAGATTAGATTATTGGTTAGTTTATGCCACCCTATCCGAAACAAATGCGATCCAAAGAGGAAGAAAGAAGGCACCATTCAGTACGAGGCTAAAAGGAACGTGGAATCTATGCAGAAAGGGCAGTAAAAATTTTAAAACTAATCGACGTTATTAAGAAAGAAAGGGTTGTGAAAATCTCAACTTTTAGTACCTTTAAAGTAGCAATAGTGACAAAGTTTATGGCCTTGACCTCTTCATTGGAACTCAACATACCTCAAGTGGTTGCCTTCAAGTTAATGGTTGCGTTAAATTTACTCATCTTAAAACGATTTAGCAATTTCTCGAAGAATGGAAATTCTTTCTGAAGTTTTCGATTGAGTGGACAATAGCACGAGGATTTAAAAAATACAAGTACGAGTTCAAATTTTAGCTTACCAGAACACAATTTGAACTAGGTTTGGAACCGTGGGCCGATACCGACTTTGTAGCAAATTTAGATGGCATAAGTAAAAAACAGAACAGGCAGGCTGTACTAAAAACTAAAAAATGTACTCCAAGTACAAGGTGCTTCTGCAAGAAACGGAAAATACCGAATTCTCATTATTCCCTCTTCTCAATATATGGTTAAAGTCTACCTTCGAGCATCTTAGAAGCATCAATATGACAAATATGTTAAAATGGCAAGCTGCAGCTACAGAGAAGTGAAGGCTAAAAAGGACAACTGTTCACGCTACGGACAACTAGAGAGATATACCGCTATTCTTTCTGCCTGCTATCATGCTGCGAGTCTCGTTTCTTGGCAAGTGACTACTCCATAGCTACCATTCAATAAGGTCTCATAAATTATTTAAAACTGGCTTTCTGTCTAGCATGCTTTAATTTTTGGTTGGAGTAAAGATTTTATTCTTTCTGTACTAACTTTTTCAAGACGCTTGCGCGATAGACATCGCTTCATTCAATTGCAGGAATTTCGTGTTCATCAAAAAAGAAATGCCATGAGATTTTTTACCTAAGAAGTGTGCAGTTGCCCTAAATAAATTAAAAGATAACATACCTCAAGACCTTCAATGTCGGACTCGAGTTTGAGAATTTCGCCGTTTCGAGACTCATCAGCGATGCCTTCGACATCTTCTTCGAGTTTCCTGTAGGTTGTGAAGTTAGGAACGTCGTCCAGCATCAAAAGTTCTTCCACTTTTTCATGGATGGTTTGAGGCTCCTCGATCAAAACTTCCGTCACATTTCCAATTTCCGTCTCTCTACCTGGAATGGGTGACCTCGTGATTTCTATTATTTTTCCCATCACGTAAGACGCTGCTTCTCTGTCGTTGCCGGCCTCTAGGATGTCCCCTAGAAGTTCATCGAGGACTTCTTCAGGCTTTCGATCAGGTCCTTTGATGGCAGGTACTTCGTCGTGTTCGTGGCAAGGATCGTACGAAGGTGCCTTCGTTTTCGTCGTTGGTATTGACATCCAAATTTTGCAAAGCTGAAGCCTGAACTCATTCACGTCAGAAGTATATTTCTTGACCACATTGTAAAACTTTTGCAACGACGCCGATGCTATGCTGGTCACGTTGTCCGTTGCCTGCGACGTTTCAGAAGTTTCCAAAGATTTCTTGCACAAGATCCTGTACTTCTGACGGTGGTTCATGGGTTGAACTTCCTGGTAATGCAGGCCGAACACCTCAAGGATGGAGGCCGTGAGTTCCTCTTCGTTGAGGTCTTTTGGATCAAGAGAACACAGGCCGTCTCGTCTGACCTTCAGTTGCTCTCCGATCTCCTCATGCGTGCCATCCAAGTCTCCATGGGCAGAATTCAAGGTGAAGCTCACAGTGCCTGCGTCGGCTGACAAAATATTAACGAGTTAGTTTACATGGCGGCACTTTAAGTCGAGAAAGTTTCGATTAAACCCATTTCTCTAAATCCACTTCCACAAAATCTACATAGGGAAATTTCAGCTTAAGATTGATTTTGAAATTGTCTACGGAATAAAGATAGGACAAAGCAGCACATTGAATTTAAAAAAGAAGAGGAGAGGCTTTCAATCTGAACGAAGCTTTGAAATTTGGTTCTTTGTTAAAACGGTAATGACTTAAAACGGAGATAACATCTCAAAGAAAAAGTCTAATTTTCAAGACGCGGAGACATCAGTCAAGACTGCGAGACCTTCACAAAAACCCATTTCAAATCTTGAGTCGTGGAAAAGTGTAAACCATCTGTTCCGAATGAACTTTCCAATTTTTAACTTGGCAAATCAAGCACAATATTCAAGAAGTTTTTGCAAATTTATAAATGGGCCGGTGTTAACGCGTTAACTGCGTTCGCGCGTTTCCTATGGTCGGTTTGGATAGGTTGGACGTAGCAGAATTTAAAATCCCCCTGTGCTGCTTTTATTTGTTTTATCCATGCTTAGAACCGGGAAAAATACATATGCAGCATAAAATTTCAACTTTGATGCCATGGTCCAGTTCAAGAAAGGTAATTACTTCCTTTAAATCCCATTCATTTATACTAGTACGTAGAGGAGCAATTTATTAAATACACATGTACCAATAGGCAGTGAATGCGTCAACACTGATTGCAAAGCGACACGTAAACCGCCGACACCCACGGAGGGGATTTCCATAATGCCGCTGACCGACCAGTAGTCACGAACCCGATTTCCAGAAATACTCTATTTTCTAAATGAAGGCCTGATCCAGTTGATGTTTTTTTCAAAATTGCCTGCTACAATTTACTTTAATCTTTAGTTGAATATTAAACTTAAGTTCAACTATTGCGGTTGAAGTGCTTACGGAAATAAACTGGTACGAGCATCAAATATTCTCTCCAAAGCGATAATTTCACTTCCAACACTCGAGGTCACATTCCATAACCCTGAACCAAATTCTCACCCGGAAAAACATGATCTTTATTCATACTTCCAGTAACTAGTCAAAGTCTACGAACGCTTTTCAAATTTTTTTTTACTCTAAACTCTTCAAGAAATGCCTGCAAATTTTGAGCGATTACGAGTTCCGTTGACAATTTTTCGGAGAGTGATTAGAAGTACCACATAATGGCAATAAAGCAGGAACGTCAATTCCGTTCAATTTTCAAACCGCGAATGAGGTCCAGCAAGTTTTCGTGAAGTCTTCTCAAACTGTTCGAATACTTTCAGACCAGCAGTCTTAGGTTAAGCGTAAAGTAGAGACGAGTTCAGAGCAATGGAACCTAACTTTTAATTTATAGTCCTATTTAAAAAAACCAATCATTCTACGCCCAGACTGTGCAGTTTCTGGCAAGACTTTCGAGGCAAAAGAAGTAAACGTGGTCTGAAAGAACTTCTTGCGCTACCGGAAGGTAGCTAAAGCGATGTTACATGACAAGACTGGAAAAATTCGCAGCAGCCTAAACCCACTGGCCACGTGACAGGATACTGAACAACCGCAAGCGCTGAACACACTAGCATGGAGGTTCACGAGAATTTTTTAATAGAATATAATTCATGAGTAAAACAGAAGAAGATGTTGTGAGCAGAAAGAATCTAAATTTAAACAAATGAGGTAACCACAACATCAGACTCATCCACCAATCAACTACCCGGCCACGGAAAATCGAGTGAAGATTGCAGGAGTGAGAAATTTACTAAATCAAATAAATTGACATAAAAAGTTACACTACCTGGACCATCTAAATCTCTAATACTGCCTACATTTTCTACATTCCCTCTCTAACCAACGAGAGGGAAAAGTTCAGTTCCATTTATTCATCATGCGAGTCACCGCCATGACCTTTTCCGCGAGGAAATAATCTGGGCTACTTTAACTATTGATATTATATAGAAGAAAAAACCATAAAAAATACTTCTGATAAGTACAAGCTACTACCTCTAGCATCACTGGAGGCATCTACCCCACACACATGGAAAACTGAATTTTATTTGATCCCCTGGCACTCTAAATATGAACAATTAGACGGGATTAAAGCTGCCATGAGCCATCAAACTTATAAAAAACTTGCTCGTAAATTTCATCCGAGGTAAACAGTTAATTACGATCACAAAATCAGGCATACAATCAACGTACCCGAGAAGGAGAGAAGAAGCACCAGCAGAAAACTATGAAGCCACATTGTGCCTAAATTATATCTGCAAATATGAATACTTGCAATACACATTGAAAAGCTTTGTGCACCGTATGCGTAGGTTTCCAGGATTCCCTGTAAACTTCACCACCCACTAGGAGCACTACCCAGTAAGAATGCAGTTTCTACTACCACCGAGAATTTACAAAGCGAATGGTATGAACGTAATCTACAGTTCAAATGAATGAAATCGGATATTTCCATAAAAATTCAATAAACGATATAGCCTACAAATCGAATACAACCTTTGCGTAGAACATCGGTTCATTGTCGAAGACACGAAAACGAGAGTGAATTATCTCACATAGGATATTGAAGATATACTCGTTCTAAACAAAAATTATGAATACATACAATCCTCAACCGCGGGGTCTTTCTAGCGATCCACCGGCTTCTTCAAGCGGAGGCCTTAGAATAACTAGAAAAGAAACTAGATAACTACTTAACTCTGATTAGACGTTAGTTTAACTCTCCGTAACTGCAACAAAGATGTTTCGGAGAGGAAGGAAAAAACGTACCATTGAGTACGGACTTAAGGGAAAGTGGAATCTATGCACAAGGTGCACAGAAACAGTAAGTTGAAAGAGAAATTCATGAAAGGCAATTTAACGTCAAGGAGAAGGTAGTAGGTGGGGAAAACCAAGAAAGTAGTGAACCTAATAAAAGGAGGTCCTAAACAAAACGGAGCAAAATATTCCATTTCAAGAAAATGGAAAGGCCTACCTCACCTACAACTCGGGACTTGACATTCCCCCTGGGAGCAGATAAATCCCCTGGGAAGCGACTCACCGGTGGTCACGTAGGTGATTTTCCTAGTGCTGCTGACCCATCTGCAACCATCGTTTCGTATTCTATCACTACATAATACAAAATTAAATAAACGCCCGATCCAGTTAACGTTTGCCAATTATAAAGTTTATCACCACATATGACTCAAAATTTGAATCGAATTTTAAACATCAGTCCAACCCAACGTAATTAACATGTTTATGTCAACACCATTCAAGACTGCTAAGCAAGAATGACAATCAATTGCAGCCATACATTGCACTTCAGTCAAAGACACCGTAGTCGACGAGTTAACCAGTTTTCCCGCACCGACGAAACAGTTTCTAGGAATATTCACAATTCACGCGCAGCAAGAGTCAACTTACACGATGTTCTCATAAAACCGCTTATACGTTGCGGTGACCAGCATATAGATATCATCTTGCACACTCATACTTCTATAGTCTGGGTTTAAATTAGGACAACCTCATGCACTTTCGAGACATGTGAACTGGAAACTACTGTCAAAAGCAAAGACTCAACGAAACGCAAACATAATAAAAGCACCATCCCCACATACCAGAAGAGTAAACATAGACTTATAATACAGTACCACAGAAATGCTAACTTTCAGAATAATTCATCACAGAGAAGGAAAATCAAAGTCACGCTGTAGCCTTTTTTCTCCTTAGTCACGCGCAGAATTCTAGTTAAAAGCAACGGCGGAGCTGCAAACACACAAGTTTAGTAAAATATATTATTATGAAATTTTATTTCAACGGCTTTCAAGATATAGAGAAAAGCGTAAAAAAATATTTGAGGAATAGAAGTGTATAAAAGATCGGAAATCATCATGGACACTATAATCATGCTATTACAATATGTTAACGAGACGATTAAAATTTTGCGACTATAACTAGATAAAACTATTATTATAATGATACTATTGTTATTCTGCGGCTTTCAGGATGAAAAGAACGGTAAAAAACTGAAGGGAAATGTAGGCGTGAAAGTATGTATTTTGTTGAAGATGATTGGGTCCGCCTTTTGTACGTCACAATTGAACTCAATTTCAAATTGATTTTGAATACCAATGTGCGCAAAATGAATTCAATGAGAGTTTGGAGTGGATGAAATCAAGTCACTAACCGAATAACTAGTTACGTATAAGATAAAAGATATCATGCATTAACGAGTCAACATTCTGTTTGAACAGTCTTAAATTAATTTTATAATTGTTTACGTGACTAAAGAATTACTTCAACACGTAAATTGACAACGAAATAAAGTACTGAAATGAGTCATTTGATTTGTTTTCAAGTGGAGCGATTGCTGATTTCTGATTCTAATTAATTATTGTCAGCCTAATTTACTACGAGCTCGAACAGCACGCACGTAAATCAGTTACTAAATCTTTAAAAAAAAATTTCCAAAAATTACGAAAATAATTTTTGTAATATATTTTTGGTTTTCTACTTTTTAATCATTTTACTTTTTTTATAGATACACATAACGTATAAGAATATTTTTTTTGCTTCTCTGTTTTTCTCTTCAATATATAAAATATTGCTATGCAATTGTTTTTGGCTTTTCTTCTTTTCCTTATGAACAGGAAACACTGACGTGTAACTACTTTTCTTGGCTGTAAGATAGGCTAAGGTGACTGAAAATACCGCTATTCTTTTTACCATTTCAGAATTATCTCTGCAAATTAGACATACTTTAAGGAAATGAAAAATAAAAAAATTATCCGAAGAAAATGAATAATTAAGCCAGAACAAATAAAATGATTAAACTTACCTGAATAAAACGGAGTAATTAAACTTACCTGAAGAAAACCAAGAAATCAACTTACCTGAAGAAAACCAAGAAATCAACTTACCTGAATAAACGAGTAATTAAACTTACCTGAAGAAAACCAAGAAATCAACTTACCTGAATAAACGAGTAATTAAACTTACCTTAAGAAAACGAATAATTGAGACTTCCCCCAAAAAAAGAATAAACATTATTAATGACATCCATCACGCCATCATATTTTATTTCGTATTAAAAATTCAATTCGTATATTTTAAGGCCATTAAAATCAGAAAGGTTGGTATCTTACAAGCATGAGCAATTTGGTATTACACAAGAAATTCTTTTATCATCAAATAATATACCATTAGATCATAAAACAAGCCTCCTCAACCACAAACAGGTGTTCCTAAGAGGGGAAAGATGAAGGCACCTCATGCTTTTCAGCAGAAATCGGTCACTGAACTGTTAGAGAATTGAAGTGGTAATTTGGGCAGAGTAAGGGCTCATTGAAAAAGTATCTCTGTTTACCGGGATTATATTTAACATTCATACATTTTTGTTTTCCTAGTTTTATTTTCGATGACATTTGAAGCACTTTACAGTGCCTTCTAATACATTTGTATTAGATTTCTAATACATTTGTATTAGATTTGTATTAGTATAATTTCTAATACATTTGTATTAGAATTTCCTTTACAAATTCCCTACGTGAAAAAGTCCTGACGCAATTTTGGTTCACGTTTTCCCTTTTTTGTTACGCATAATTACTTTTGTTACGCTATCTTACTTATTTTCTTATGCAACAATCCTGATAATCTTCTATAAAGCCACTTGAATCTATTCTTCTACGAAGCAATGTCACCAATTCTCNATCAGTTGGACCTACCATGAAAATATTATCGAGCAGCGTAGCAGATTCTGATGAAACTCGTGTAGGTCTCGTGATGATTAAAAGCAAGGATTTAGAACGAAAAACATATATGAATACGATTTGCTCACAGCTTTCATATTTTAGAAAATCGTAGCTCAAATCCCAGTAGATTATTACGTAATTGTAAAGAGACTTGTTAAACTGAGATATAATACCATGAAACTCGCTCAGGAAAGATACAGGACAAGCTGTTGGAGGCCTATGCACAGTTCCAAGTATAATCAGCTTACCATTTTTCGTTAGTTCTAAAAATAGAGTCTTTAATATGTTGACGATTCATAGTTGCACTTAGAATGATATTCGAAGATATGTGTTTAGATATGTACAGTACGTAATGATGCCTCCACCACGTTTATTATTTCGGAGTGAATGATGGCTATAATAGTTTAGTATTTGAATCAGGTCTTTAGTTGAGTCATCTAGCCAACTTTCGGTAAAGCTAAGAACATCAAAATTGCAGTTTAGCTCAGTGTTAGTACAAGATGTTTCATCTATTTTTGGATAAGTGGACCTACAGTTCTAACATAATAGCGAAAAATCCTTGCAGGTTGTTGACATTGATTCAATGAATTTTTTAATATTGACATATTCCGAGTTTTTCGTTTCATTTAGGTTTGGATACAGTCTATTCAAATGATTGCGATCTGGGTCAATATTATCAAATATATCAACAAAGTCAGTCATTAAAATTAACAGTAACAGTGAGTAATATGTAATAAAGAAAAAAAGACAATAGAATGTAGAAGCATAGAAAAAATGACAGACTACAGAGTCAAGATAAAAAAAGACATTCCTACTCATAACTAAATTAAAAAGTAAAGAGAAACAAAAACACACAGAGATGATTAGTCTGTAATCTGCTGCTATTTCATAAGGAGTACGCACACTCAGTCCATGAGCGAGAACGTTAGGGATCATAAATTGCGAATAATGTAGTTACAAGGTTGTCATACCAGTGGTATCCGCATATAACACATAAGATGGTAGCATGGGACTAATTGGATTTAAATTGAAGTAACAGTGACGTTATTTAACATGAAGACCTTGAGTATCTAAATCATTTTTAAAGTTAGAAACATATACGTTAACACACAAATTAAGCCTGAGGAGCAATTCGATATGAGCATTCGAAAAAAAATAAAAAGTAAAAAATAAAAAACAATTTAGTAAGCAGAAAATCTAAGTTACAAGTTCGACGGGGGTGCCATGAAAAGGCGATTCTAGCAGAAAACAAAAAAAATTATGTGGATAGAAATCAAAATGATATTAAATTCGGCACGTCAGTCCATAAAAATACTAACTACAAATAATTTATTCTGAGGACTTGCCGACATGTTGCAGTAAACACTGATCAAGCGCTTCGGGCGTGTTGATAGTCTGAGGTCTTGGACTTCTGTGTCCAGGTATCTTCGAAAAGAAGACGTTGATTTTGCCATCCAGACTTCTTACGAGCCCTATTTGCTCCGGAAATTTTCGTTCGACCAATCTTAGAGTGTACATGATATTAGCTCGTTAGGGTATGAGATATTAATTTACGTAGAATTTCGGTTTAGTCACACGACAGACCGTCAAAACTTCTTGCTTATTTTCGTATTGTCGTCGTTCATAAGTAATGTTCCTCTTATCGACGTTTCCAGAAGCAGATTTTTTCCCCAACCTATTTGCAGCAGTGATGAGCTACTCTGGTTGATGATGATTTCGTCTTTCAATAGTTTGCACACTGTTTCTTTACAGTCTTCTCCCGAACATGATTATGAGATAACCAAAGTGCATTTTTTCCCCTGAGATAACCAAAGTTCCCCTGAGATAACCCAAGTGCATTTTTTTTCCAACTCTTCACGTTCTTCTTTTCTTTCTAAGCGGTCCAAACGAGAGACTAGGCTATTTATTGTCTTATTTTGGTCTTCTACCATTGTCTTTTGATTAGATTCTTTCTTCGTTAGCGTTTCAACATCGATTTCAAGTCACTAGTTTCTCTTTCAAATTTCTTCATTACTGAGTTGAAGGGATAAATTAGGATGGAGACTACTCGCTTACTTTGATTTGGTAGTTTTTGTACGTCAAGATAGCCAAGCACAAGCGTACCCTCACCGTTGTTCCTCCTATAGCTTCTAGCTCCTTCTTCTGATAAGAGAAACAGTAGCTGATTTCTTGCAGAAGCAAGGGTTGAGTGCTTTTTATAAGGGAATATTACACTTTTTGTTCGATCTTTTTTGATAATGGTTAGATAAAATATACTCATGGCTTGAGTGGGCGCTCTTTTGGGTTAGAGATGCATGATCAATAACCAATTCAACCACTTTGTTTTAGAGCAAAACAAAGACCGTTCTCACTGCGCGAGACACGAAATTGAACTCAAATTGGTTAATGAAAATTTTAACTGCGGCTAGTAACTAGAAGTTCGTGCTTCACATTAATGAACTATGTTCGTCGATCAGTTACGTATATCATCCCTTATAATCTCATGTAAAGAGTAGGAAGTATCTACATATTCATTACTGCCTCACCGCTCAAGCTCACGCCAATGACTCACAGCCTGACTTGACGGCTTCAGCCGCTCTCGGAGATTCTGCTGGTTGAGCCATCTCCTCCAGTCAAGTGCCAACCCTCTTTGTTCGTTCCTTTTCTTGGTATACATTTGAGTGTTCATTGTGACAGTCAAATTAAGACAATTTTATTTAATCGAAGTTAAATGAGTTCTCATTTAATTATAAACTTCGAGATGACTCCTTCGCTGATCGAAGGAATCAACTGACAGTTGATTTTAGAGGCCATTATTTTAGAGGTTTGATGTACAAAGCATGGATCAAAATGATAGTGACGTATATTTCAATGGCACGTATCTATGAGGTGAGATACATATTTTAATGGTACGTATCTACGTATTAAAAACGAAAATCATTAGCTTGTGCTCGAAATGACTGGAAAAGTGCGAACTGAGATCCGATGAAAAAGTGAGAGCAGCATATAAACAGAGTGTTGCTTAAGTGTCGAGTAATACGAGTAGCCTTAAATAACACAGTTCAAGTCTTGCTTGGATGTGATCTACATAGGACGATGACATGTATGAGTGGCTGAGATCCTGTGTTAATAGTTCCATAAGCCTAACTGAAATATCTGCAGAAGAGGTCTAAATCAAAATTCGGTGAGCAATGACGTTTGCTATACAGAAGTTCGTTACATTTATATACTGAAATTTGCTTATTTTGGTGCAATATATTGCCTAAAATAGATGTATCATCACTGCAGGTGTCATCAATTCAGAAGGAAGTATTTGGGTTGAAAACCGTGCATNTCAACCTCACAGCTGGGAACGTCATTCGGCAGATGACTGCTAGTGAGAATGTGGTCAAATGAATCAGAATAACAAGGAAGATTTCTGGAACATGTTAGTGCATTAGGACTTTTGTAATAAGTAATAACTTTGTAACTAGACAGAATTGTAGTAATGACAGCTTCATGACACAAAAATATTCTTTATGTATCGATGAATCAGAATTAGGTACATCGGAGTTCAACGATGTGTGTAGTTGTGAGATAGTTTTCAGGTGATTAACAATTGCAGAAAATTTCCTCAATTTTAATTAATTAGAATTGAGAGTATTATGGTATTCAACTTAGCAGGACCAAAATTTCAAATAAAGCCAACCATTTAGAAACAGTTAGTTCTCACGGAACACACTTTCGATTTCTCTAGAGGTTATTTCACTCTGCTGACATTCTGTCGTGTGGTGTAATTAATAAAATCTCAGACTTATATTGGGGTATATTAAAGAAATATCAATGGTTGAATATTTTTGAAAAAATATTCGTCTACACTTCAGATCCCCAAAAAGCATCATTTTGAATTGCTTTGATCTCTAATTCCATAGGGGCATAATTTTTCAATCATCAAAGAACACTCTATTTTGGTGGATTGTTCGGCGCTCTTTTTAAAAAAAAGTTTGTTTTCACTGACACAGATTTAGAGTACAAATTACTGTACAGCAAGGAAAAACTTAATAACAGTAGAAATGATTACGATTATTTCTTCCTTAATCTTATCATAACGGTTTCTAAGGAGCTGAAAGTTCAATATTTATTTTCAGGCAGACGCTACGAAATTGATGACGAAGAAGGCCTTCACTACTTCCAGACTCTCATCAAAATTGTGGACTTCATACAAGGGAATCTTCTAATTTTGGAAATATTTCCAGCTCTCTGGGACATTCTTCCAACATTTGTTATGAACAAAGTGTTCAAATTAAATGTTGGCTACGAATATGTGAAGGAAATTCATAGATTATCAGAGGTAATTATATTTTTACCTGAACATTACTTTTACGTTCAAAAGAAGCCTTTGCGTGTTGTTTACATTAATTAATTGTTTTTACCATCGTTGTATTTAATGAAGATATTGAAATTTGAATTTGAAATTTGACTGGTGAAAATAGAAATTCATATTAGAGGGAATTAATAATTACGGTTTAAAAATACTTTTTTGAACGATCATTTCACCATATCTGCAATCCGGGATAGAAACTTGGCAGGTAACTAATAAAAATAAAACCAATCTGCTCTTGGGATTCCGAAAAAAAAAGCCATTCAAGCGGTAATGAAATTAGAAGTTAACGCTCACACAAATTATTCATTCAAAGGCATAAAAATACTCAAGCTTTTTGATCTCTACAAGCTCTCCATATGTTATTTCATGTATAATCTAACTGATGATGGCAACAGAGAACTCAATTATTCCTTCCATAACTCAATAATTACGAGGGAATTCACTAGAAATACCCAAATACGGTAATGAATATAATCTTTACTTCTTTGTGAAAGAGTATCATGAGAATGCTAAAATTAAATGCTGATTTCAGGGACAGGAGAAGCTGATTTCGTAATTGATGTTTGGGCTATTGGGGCCTACTCGGACCAAACTATGTTAAAGTCCTTAAAACATTTACACTGGAAGCATGCAACACACAAGTTATCTCCACTTCCACTATTTCTTTGACTTGTTCTTTCGAACAAGACAGCATTTCTGCTCAATTGCTCATTTTTTGGCTAAGAAAGAGCTGCCTAAAGTCATACTCATTTCTGTCACTAGGGAAAAAGAACATATAGCCGTGCCGTGAACATATAGCCATAGAACATATAGCCATAGCCGTGTGTGTATAGGACCTGACTCCGTGCGGGGAGACCAGGGTTCGAGTCTCGGTGCTGGTGGCGATTTTCTCTGTTGGGTATAGGAGAAAAATTCTAAGCACAATACCCCACTCTACCCAGGTGTCTGAAATGGGTACCGGTCTTTGACCGGGGGAAAGCGTCATGGCGTCCTGGTGTTAGTTATAAGGCATTTGAAAAACCAATGTAAAAGGTGATATGTATCATGCTTCAATTGGAAATAAAGCATCCGTAGATGCCGATATTTGTTTATCGTCCAAACAGTACAATACTTGATGTTGGTATGGTCGTAAGTGGCCATAAAGTCAGTGTTACAAAAATTCAGAATTGCTTTAATGCAATCGTCATCAAATTGAAGAACTTTCCAGCTATTTGAAAAAAATCCCAATGATGGAATTTCATTTGAACTTTTTGTTAGGTTTTTAACCGTTAATTTAGTTTGAAAATGCCCGGAAGCATTTCATTGTAGTATTATTACCCACAGCATTTTGTTTAGGATTACATCATGCTTTTTCGTAGGGAGGGAATATATCAAACCTCAGGAGTATGAATTGCAGCCACCAAAGCGAAGTTAAGGATTGGACAACGTTAAGTTAAACCTCATGATGTTAAACGCAGAAATGTACTAGTTAATTATGTGCAGGACCTCATTCGAGAACATCTGAAATCTCTGGACCCTGACAACCCTCGGGACATCATTGACCTCTTTGCTCTGCAGCATCCAGAGCGTGACTCGAGTGGCTTCTTTGTCAAAAATGATGGTGAATATGTCATTGAAATTTAGTCTATGTCAATGAATTATTCAATTATATAAAGCACTGGTTAGCCTCCGTCATCTCCTTTCCAGAAGCTGATTTACATTCAAAAGTAATAGGGGAAAACACTCATTTCAATTTCTCCTGTCAAAAAGCAGACAATTCTTCTCAATATACAATCATATTCATCGGTAAGGTAACATAAGTGAACGAAATGGTGCTATTCTCAGGTATTCACCATTATTTTATAAACTTCACACCAGATACGAGTATGGTTTAAATGCTCTGAAAAAGTATGTTCGTACTTACATTCCAAACGTCAGACAAAGTAGATCGAGGGAATTTTTCTGTTTAAGCAGCATTGAAGGAAACCCAACGAAGCTTCTCGTTCATTTGAGATGTAACGATTTGAAAATGACTCCTTGGATTTGATGGAAAGGAATTAATGCGTTTGAAATTTGATCACTACTGTCCAACGAAATATTGACGGGATCTATTACACCCAATAAAATCATCGCACAATTAATGACTAAAACTTGAAGAAAGAATATTGGCAATACTTTCCAAAACCAGCTCATTTACCAGTAATAACATAATTATTCGACCTCTCTTTTAGAAGTTCACAATCACTAACGAATATTATGACTTTCCAGCAAAGGAGTTGATCGCCAACATGTTCGACTTGTTCATTGCCGGATCTGAGACTGTCGCCACTACCATTCGCTGGTTTGTGTTGCACATGATCCTCTATCCGGACGTGAGTATTGTGTGTTTTTTATCAGTGAAGATGATGTGGTGTACTTTATTTACATTGAAGAATGAAGATTTTCAGGTAAAATAATAATATTAATAAAATCGTGAGGGCACTGACTGCAAGTGTAGGAACAGTGTACTTGAAACAGCGCAAAAAAAAAAACACTAAATATATTTAATTGTCCAATACGTGCGGTGCAGTGGGATTCTTACTCCATAAGCGGAGTTTCTGTTCATCCAGATTATTTTCCAGTCGAACCATTTCAAGTGTATTCTTTACGAACCTGCTTTTTATGGGAAACCTTTCAAAACGTGCGATTTGTTCTGGATTATCTTCAAAATCACCATTTTTGAAAATCCTCACTGAAAATAGTCTTTGCATTCAATTCATATTCAGAACTTGAGTTCAGCTCAGTATTGTGTTAACTACATTGTGAACACTCTAATTTCATGAAATTTTAACATAATGTTAAAAAAACATATTCATGAGTCTTAATTGAATATTTACTTTAGTGTGCATGTTTGAGAGAAAATAATTTGCGAGGACGGTGTAAACTGATTATGTAATTGAAATAAAGTGTGAGATTGTTTTTATCATGAAAATTTTGCATTAAGTCTTCTCGCGCTTCTTCACTTCGTAATCAAATTTCGAGGAATGCATTTGAAATGCTTTTTATTTAATATGTGATTGAGCATTTTTATTTGATTTTTCTTTCAGATTCAGGCAAAGATTCACTCAATCTTAGATGAAACTGTACCCAAAGATAAGCTGCCAACTCTAGCCGACAGGGATCAGTAAGTAGTCGTTGGTGTTGATCCTAGGTTATTGACTCTTTAAATTTGAATAATTGTGTGATTTTTGCGTTTGGTTCCATATTCAAAGCCGTTTGATAGGTGCTGAGGCAAAATTTATAGTTTTCCATAAAAAGTATATGGTTGTTATTGGGAATATTTCATTTGAAAATCATGCCTAAACTTTCTATGTATTTTTTGACGTGATGTTCGTATAATTAACGAAGATAACAATTCTACAATTCTTGTGCGTCGTACATTGTACGGAAGTCTTCAGAAAATTAGGTCAGATTGCAAAGTTATTTAACGATGCTTAGAGTGATGTTACGCATTGACGCACTGAAAATGTGTTGATTTACTGATGGTAGTTCTCAAGGATAGCGTAATACAACAACCTTTAACATTAGAAATTCGTTTTCATATGATTGGAGTGACGAGAGTAAGAAACATGGACCATGTTTATAAACATCGTCAGCAGTTAAAGCCAACTCAACTTTGTGTCTACTGATGAAATCACAATTTATGCTGAACTAATTTCAAAATTACATTACCTGCTTCATTCGCAGAGTTTGCGATTCATGTCATCAAACAGAAATCATTTCTGCCACCAATTTTACTCCATTTTAGAGTACTATATATTACAGTTATAGGTTCATCACTTCTTCATGAATGAACGTGAGATCGGCTCGGCCAGCGAGCTGTCGTTGCTTTCATTAGAGTAACCGCTGACACAACGTCCACGTGACGGAGTATGGCCAATTGTGTTTTTTCCTTTCTCCCTGTGTTAAATCTGATTTATCTGTAGTTTGTGGTCATCTTCTCAAAAAAAAATTTTACGCACATTTCATTCAATCGCAATGGATCCCGAAGTGATGTGAAAAGTGTACACGAAACTCAAGGTCCTAACATGAGACACTGCTGTAACTTATGCAATAAGTACAGCACAAAGTTGATTAAAGCGCTTCCTGAGACGCCATCACTTCGTATCAAAAAGATACACAGCTCTGGCTGGTCATGCAATTTCTTAATATGCTACAACCTTTGTCAGATAAAAGTTTTGATGTTTGCAGGCTGCAATATTTGGACGCGGTGATTCTTGACTCGATGAGGCTCTGCTCGGTGGTGCCAACGTCAGTCATTCACAAAGCGACTGCGAATGTTTCCTTCGAGGGCTACACAATCCCAAAAGTGAGATATTTTTTAAATCTTTTTTACCTTCATTATACATTTCCTTTACAGAACATTAAATACATGCACGTAAACAGAATTGTTACTTTCTCTCGCTGATAATCATAACATCTGTTATTACACTGAGATAAATTGAGACACATTTATGTGTCATGGGCTTATACGACACACTTAGGTGTGTCAACCATGACACACTTAAACGTAAATCAATTTTATTCCACATAAATATTTTACTTTATCAGACGGGTCACGGAGTACACTACTGTACAGACAACGTCGAAGAACGTCTGAGAATTAGAAGAAAAATTAGAGAAGGTGTTTGGGTTTTTAAGAGAATTGAACTTCATTCGCAAAATCTAACACAGTTCGGTTTTCTACAAAAATATTTTAGCCGTTTGAAACGTGAATATGTATTTCAACTATTTCAACCACTATAATATGTGGTCAGCAGAAATATTCTACTGTGTATCAAAATATTTCGAATAACCGTGTGAGACACACAGGTGTCTCAAAAATTTCTCTCAGTATACGCTGTTTGTTTTACTGCCAAGGTCTTTGTTCTATAAGTTTCAAAGCATGAAGGCTAATATATACTCGAATTTTTTATTCTATAACATTAACTAGCTTGAAAGTCTTACGAACTATTTCAGTAAGCCAAATCTTTCGCTAAATCTAAGACATTGTAAAACTACAATTACTCATCTCACGTTCAACCCTACAGTTTCGAGTTCAATTTTCTTGTGGGAAAATGTACGAGTGCACTCAGTACATTGCGTGTATGTAACACCGTCGGAAGCTAGCGAACTAACACATACAATTAATTTATGCTCATTACATCTAAACTCAATTCCTTATACAGTCTTAAATTCTTACCTTTAACCATAATTAAGCACGAGATCGTACCCATAATAATTAGAGCTGGAAACTTCAATGAGCATTTCTTAAGTGTTCCGATCCCACTATTACAGCGTGGTGATTTCATTTCTGCGCTTTTCAAAAAATGTCATACCCGAAACAATTTTATTTATTCAATGCCTGTGAATGGCGAGGGGGAAATTTATATAGATACTGAGTTCCTATCGATTGCGTTAACGTGCGACAATATGACCAGAGAAGAACACTGTGCAGGACACGCTGGTGATGGCCTGCACAGAAATTTGCCATCGAGATGCAGCGGCGTGGGAGTGTCCTGATCAGCTGCATCCGGAGCACTTCCTTGATGAAAATGGGAGGCTCAGTGGAAAACAGGATAACTTTTTGCCATTTTCAGTCGGTGAGCATTTTTAGTGTAACTTTTGTTCCGCCTTGCATTTACTACGATGGCTTTCAATAGCAAGCCCAAACATGCACTTGGGACTGGTGTTTTTGTTTCTCTGAAACAGAACCTATTGCATCAGAGTGAAAACTGTGTTTTAAATTATCCCTGATTGGAAATGATGTAATAGAAATGTTACTGAATGTTTTGTTAATGTTTCTAAGGGTACAAAAAGAATCGGTATGATTAAACGCGTTCGAAATACTGGCAAAACGATAACTAAAATTTTGAAAATATGACGCATTTGCATGGGAGCGTGAATATGCATGAGTGTGGGTTTCTCTTCTTGCTTTTCCCATAAATATTTTTGTATTTGGCGAGTAGTGATATCTAATTCAGCTAAGCCAAAACCTTCACAAGAAAGATCTCCGCCTATTCCAGTGAGAGAATGCGACATACCTCAATTGTCAGGGTTTTATATCTAGTATTTGCTGAACGTATCCTCGTATAATAATGAGACTGAGAGCAAGATTCGAGAAACACGTTATGATAAAGTAATTCCGAAAATTCAAGATTTGTATTGATCAGAATGGCTGCTAGCTCTGAAGTTAAATGATCTGAGAGATTGTAAACTCTTAATCGTTTCGAACAACAGATGCAGGCGTCGCACGTACATGGAAGCGTGCTCTAAAGAAAATCGAAGTTCACTAACTTAATTAGCTCCTAATTACAGTCAACCCTCGATAAGACGGACTACTAGGGGGAACGGTAGTCCGGATTAGCCGATTGTCCGGAAGAACCGATATGGATATATATATGCCTATATATGCACAAATAATCACTTTAATAAGGCCTAAATACAAAATACATTATACTGTATGCACCATACTGCTATACTACTGTAGCATCCACATTATATTTCAGAGCAAAAGCACTCAGTTGATCCTTTGCTTTACGAATGTCCGAAACTGTTTGTTTTTTCGCTCCATATTCAAGACACATATTTGCTGCAGACGCACCTGCCTCTAATTTTCTCATCATTTCTAGTTTCTGGGTCACAGATAATGTCACTTTTTTGTTGAGAGGAGCGTTAGCGGGGCCTCTTGAAGACATGGTGAAAAAAAGAAGTTTCAATTATGCTCAAACACAGAAATATTCACTTAAAAGTCAGAGCAACACAGCACTATCATTTGAATATGGTGGAGGTAAACAAACTGAATTATGGCGGGAGCGGTCGCGACCGATGCGCGTGCCATCTATTGGCAACTTTCGTCACTAACGCCAGTAACTCGGACAACCCCCCTTTACCGCGGACGACGTCCGTCTTATCCGATATCCGGATTACCGAGGTCCGTCTTATCGAGGGTTGACTGTACACGGAAGCTGTGACATTTGGCACTCTTGGTTTCCTGTTCAAGTCTTGCCACCATCCGCCTCAAATCAAGTGTAGCCACCAGGAAAGGAATAATGGGAGAGGAGTTTGATGAATCGAAAAATTCTATTACTACTATTTACATGACACATTCACAATCATCACTTTCATTGCTACAACCTGCTCGTCTGTACGGAAGCAAGAAAATATTAAATGAAGAAAGAGCAACAGTCAAGTAATTACTTTATCGCCTTCAAGCACAGGAACTAGTTAGTTCGCCTAAACAGATTTTAATCACTTGTTATGTTTAAAAATTGCAATACGGCTTGTGTTAATTGAGGCGTCTCCTCTGTATTACGGTGTATCAATGACAACTTTGGTGTGCTCTTTGAGAAAGCTACACGACTTCGAGTTCGCTTCCACGGAGCCAAGATGAAATTCATTCCTATGCGTTTCTGACAGGGGAACTGAATTACAACACTTCCTTTACAAGACTATTTAATTAAGTTCCATTTGCATGTCTGACTCCATGTGGAAGTCACCGTGAGTAAATTTTTATGCTAATAATGCAAACAGTAATTATGACGACATTCGACCATAAAATCAGTCACTCGAGAACAGAAAAATGTCATGGAAACTTTCATAAACTGCCTCTCTGTTCGGTATTGAAATTACTGTAGATTTTCTGACAGAGCCTGTAGGTCTGAATGCTTTTGAGGTCTCTACCACAGCACGTGGAGTAAATCTGTGTAACTCTTTGTCCTTAAATTTTATATACATTGTGTCCTTTTATATCTCACGCACATCTTAAATCCCTGTATCACCTGTACATCAGATGTCTCAATATCTCCTGTACATCAAATGTCTTAATATCTCCTGTATAACAAATGTCTCAATATCTCCTGTACATCAAATGTCTCAATATCTCCTGTACATCAAATATCTCAATATCTCCTGTACATCAAATGTCTCAATATCTCCTGTACATCAAATGTCTCAATATCTCCTGTATATCAAATGTCTCAATATCTCCTGTACATCAAATGTCTCAATATCTCCTGTAAATCAAATTTCTCAATATCTCCTGTACATCAGATGTCTCAATATCTCTTGTACATCAGATGTTTCTATATCTCCTGTAAATCATATGTCTCTACATATATATATCCTGCAAATATCATTGGTCCCTATATCTCTTGTACATTATGTCCCTACCCTGTATCCCCTATATATTGTAAGTCTTCACACCTCCTCAACATCAGGGCGTCGACAGTGCCTGGGAGAGTCCCTGGCCCGTATGGAACTGTACATCTTTACGGCGGCCGTATTGCATCGCTTCACCATTGAAGCTCCAGAGGGCCAGGTTCTCAGCACTGAAACCGATCCTTCTAAGTTCATAGTGAATCAACCTAAACCATTCAAAGTGGTATTGAAAAGGCGAACCTGAGCTTTAAAAAATGTTTCAACTACTATCATCCTCGAGTATCCAATGTGTTTGGCAACGAGCCAATAATTATCCTGTTTAGATGAAAAAAGCAAAATTTGACATCGGATCGAGCACCCCGTTTGGTGCAATCCTGCGGTAAACTTGGAGTCCTACCAATACCTCCTACATCCCCAGACCAGATTATTGGCGTCACATTTCTTTCCCATTAAGCCTAATCGTAGGGATGTAATTCAAATAGTTTCATATAATCATCAATTTCTCGAGGGACGGAGCTGTCCAGGGTCTCGAAAATTTGGGGAGTTATGCAGCGATGTTCGTTGAATGCACAAAAAAAAATTTACAATCGTTTTGTCTGATGGTTTTAAGAAACATAGGTGCTACCAAACTTATGCATTTATTTGGTGGTAGCCCGCATCATGAGATTTTATACTTGTAATGAAGTAAATGTTATAGATGATTTTTCATTTTGGAACGTTTGAGTTCCATGAAATAAGACATTTTCACACAATACAGTTTTCTTGGAAGTAAAATAGGATGCAACATTGGGTTGTCGCGAATTGTCAGTTTCGGCTAAAGTTTGGCGTAGTCCTGCCGTTACTAAATTTTGGAGTAGTCTGGCCAACAAACAAAAAAAAATAAAAATAAGTAACTATTGCAATAAAACTTGTTTGAGATACAACTACATCCGTCCAAAAGCTGCCCTTTTCCGAACGTCAACTGCTAATACTTT
>JACJUY010005758.1:3797-18795 GCA_014220935.1 Platorchestia sp. MABIK
ATGTCTGGCTTGACGTTTTGACTTCATGTCTGGCTTGACGTTTTGACTTCATGTCTGGCTTGACGTTTTGACTTGGTGTCTTGCTTGAAATTATGGCTAGATGTTTGGCCTAGTTATGGTTGGATAGATCTCTACTTTCAATGTAAGATTAAGAGATTGAAACTTTCATTTTTTTTACTGAATGAAAAATTATTTATTCAGCCAAATTTTTGTATTTACTGTTTTGAGTTTATGAAAGCTGCAGTTATGTTAGGAATGGTAAAATAAAGTTGGCAGTTTTAAGCCATCGTCTTACAGGCTAATTTCAAAGTGCGTTTCCAAAAACATCTCCGAAATAATATATTTAAATTTGAAACAGCAGCATTCTACTACCTACTGTGTTTTCCTCATTCTGATGTTGGTGACAACCTGAGGCTAGTCAGTGTCAGCTCAAAAAAAAAGGTTATTATCACGATATTATGAGTAAAAAATCATCACGGTATATAGTTCATTTTCTAAGTCTTGGGGCGAAATGGCGTTAATTTTTAGTGACGAGAAAAGTAGCAAGTGCTGGGTTGTTCATTCAAAATAATAATTCACGTAATACTTGTAAATTTTTTGCTATGGATACTATTTTGGAACTCACTGTAATCTTTCAGCGTCTTCTATGTTATTTAGTTTCGTAAAATTTTATGCATAATATAGTTGAAGATCCTCATGTCTAGCTGGGTTAGGTTAGGTAAGTGGTTTACTAAACGTTAATTTCATCTTGATTGCCATCTTTCGGTGCTTCATAATTTTTGATTTTATCTATACATTCTATAGTTTATTTGCTAAACCAACATTCAAAGTTAACCATTCAACTAACCTAACCAATTCTATAGACAAACAACTACAGGGTGTCTTTAAATAAACCCACTCCTTGATTGCCCAGTACTCGTGTATTTTGTTTTAATGTAGGTGTTTTTATTGATATGGATACAAATCTAATAAGTTAAATCTAAGAAAAACATTAATTTAAAAAAAAAGATAAATATCGAAAGGAAAACTTTGATGTACTAGAAACAAAAATAAAAAATACCTGAAAAATCAAAAGTCAAAGGATGAGTGCATTTTTTGGTGTCACCCTGTATCTGCATAACCTTCAGATCCCTAGCTGAAGGTTAGGTAAGCAGTATTCAAGTTGGAATAGGATATGGTTTCTATGCTGTTATGGGCTATCTTTTCTTGTGGTTCACTTCTGTCTTATTTTTCAACGTTTATTACTTTATTCTTCAAATTTTATTTTATGTCATGAACTCAACATTGACTTGCTGTTTCTATGCCCAGTGGGTCCAGGGTAAAAACATAATTCGTTCTTAGATTCCCCTTTTGCTTAACTGCATACTAAATGGTGCCTTCCTCATTCCCTTCTTTGTAATACCTTTGTGATTGTTAGGGAGGCTTGAACCAACTTATAATCTTGTTCTTTGTAGTAATGGGAGCCAAAATTCTGAAATAAGCCCACGTACTGCTACGTGTTCTGTAAATTTAAGCATTGTTTTGGTATGCTTGTCGGCAATTCTTTGAATGCGAATATTCTAACGTGATTAAACTTTTTGTTTTTATAATTTATCGTGTAATAATTTTTATTGGTACACTATTTTTGGGACTGTGGGTGGTAATAGATCAATTTTTATCAATTAGATTTGTTGGTTTGAGCCTCCCTAACCACAACAAAAGTGTTCCAAAGAGAGAAAGGAGGAAGGCACCATTTGGTATGGAATTAAAGGAACGGACAATCTATTCAGAAGAACAGTCCTTACATTAAAACCCTTGCTCATAAAAATAGTAAGTTGGGAAATAAATTAAAAGAATAAGGTTGAAGTTGACGAAGAAAGGAGGAGAAAGAAAGTAGTAAAGCAGGACAGCAGTGAACCGAAAATAGATCACAACAAAACCAGAAAAACCTGTTCTATTCTAAGAAAAGGACGGCCTACTTAACCTTCAGCCCGGAACCTTACAATTTCTCCTAGGGAGCGCTTTTTTGCATGGATGCAGTAGTAGAACCACCTTAACTGGTCATTTTCGATCTTTAATGGTCAAAATATAGTGACAAGCTGATATAGAAAAATAAAAACCACTGCGTTCAAAATTTGAATCTATAATTTATGGTGAACAAAATATGGCGTTCGCCCTTCGACTCTGAGATTTCATCATTAATAAAATTTGATGAGCGTGTTTCTTTAATTTTCTGTGTCCTGTCCAGATGTGTGAGGTGCGTGCGCGTGTTGTGGTTCAACGCGACCGGTGACAGGGACACCCAGACGCTGTTGCGGCGGCTGCTGTGTTGCCGCTTCAACTTGGCGCTCTTTACCACCAACACCGTCTCCCAGGACCCTAAGTTTGCGGGTGAGCTTGTGTTTCTGTGTTCTTTGGTCCTAGTAAACGTCTTATATCTAAGTTGGCAGGTGAGCTTATCGTTATTTTATGATCCTAGTAAATTCCTAGTTGTATACCGTCTTATTTCTAAGTTTGCGGGTGAGCTCGGGCTTCTTTGTTCTCTGGTCCTAGTAAATTCTGTTATATACTTTCTTATTTCTAAGTTTGCGGGTGAGCTCGTGCTTCTTTGTTCTCTGGTCCTAGTAAATTCTGTTCTGTACCTTCTTAGTTCTAAGTTTGCAGGTGAGCTCGTGCTTCTTTGTACTCTGGTCCTAGTAAATTCTGTTCTGTACCTTCTTAGTTCTAAGTTTGCAGGTGAGCTCGTGCTTCTTTGTTCTCTGGTCCTAGTAAATTCTGTTCTGTACCTTCTTAGTTCTAAGTTTGCAGGTGAGCTCGTGCTTCTTTGTACTCTGGTCCTAGTAAATTCAATTGTACACCGTCTTAGTTCTAAGTTAGCAGGTGAGCTTATCTTAATTTTTTGGTCTTAGTAAATTTTGTTGTATACCGTTGTTGTTCTAAGTTTGCTGCAGAACTCGTCTTTCTTTGCGCATTAATTCTGAGGAAATCTGTTCAGTATCTAATTTTTTTAAGCCATTTGATGGAATCGGATACTCTTGGATTTTTGTTGAGATGATTTTTGCATTGTTGATGGGAGGTGAATTTTATTGAGGCCATGACATGCGAGTCTTGCCCATAAAAGGAAACTTATAGCCCAAATAGTTTGCACGAGACTAGTTCCTAGTCATTTGCTTATTATGGTGATACCATGAGCAAATAGTTTGTATGGAATTAGGGTGCTTTCGTCATTTGCATGCTGTTAGGACACCATGGCAGCTTGGGTATGTTTGTTTCCTCAAGTATTCCCGTAAGGTTTCTCATTTGACTTCATTCAATACAATTATTATAAGCATTCCAATGTGGCAAAGCAGTGCGGAGACATGAGGTAAAATACAAATTTCGGGGAATAAATTTCACTGGATATTTTACTAATTGTTGAATTATGCGTCAACTTTTTATTAGTTTCTCAGAAGCCTTCTGTCTAAGTGATGGGTTTAGTGCCATTAAATCAAAAGATTCTTTTTGAATTTCTTTTTCAAAATATGCATCGCGTATGATTTTGACGTATGAGACGTTAAGCGCTTTAATGTATTTAGTGTCCTAACAATTTTTTAATCATAATATTGAAACATGAATATTAATTACTCAATTAACATCTGTGCTTGAAAATTTGATAGGGAAAAGAATTATCGTAATTAACTGTGGTTTGAATGACAACAATCCACAAACGAAACAATGTGGCACAGGCCTGTTGAAACTGCTCAGCTGTATTTCAATCCCATAACGTCGGACATAGGAGCTCGTGAGGTTATGAAGTTGTAGTCTGTGGGATTCTTGCGAATTCATATTACGTTTGAGGTTCCCTAGCTAAGGATTGAAACTAAGAGATTGGATGATGTTTAGCTTTTGGTATACTCTCCTGAAACGTCTTCACCTGCAATATTTTTTATAGATCAAATTAACCGGACGGTGTCGGGTCGAAGTGTGCTACTGCGTTGTCAGACACACCTTGAGACGTGGCAGTTCCTCACCGCAGCCCACGACACTCCTCTCTCTCATCAACCCCAGGGTCACGACCAGGAATATGCCGAGAGACACTGCAAGGAACGGATGAGCCGAAGTTGTGCCTTTGGGCATCCTGACACCAAGTCCAAAGCTAAGACCTTAGACCGCGTCAACAGTTCAGCATCTTCAAGTGGTCCCGAGAGAAGTTCAACGGGTTCTATTTGTGCTGAAAAACTAGCCACTGAGGAATGTAGCGTTGTTGGAGAACATAGTCTTAAGCCTGTGGCACAGGATGACACAGATTCTACTTTATCGAGCATAAAATCCAATTCAGTTAGTAGTGATGTAAAAATGGAAGGCGAGCGTTCTCGTCAGTCTAGTGCCTTACCCAATAGCGCGCTTTCTTCGGAGTCTAACTTTGACGATGGTGGTTTATCGGTAAAAACCTCGCCAAAAAGAAGATCTAACGTATTACAGGAAAACGTTATGTCATCCAGAGAAGTTTCTGCAAGGGACCGTTTTCCTGGGAAGGCTTCTGCGAAAGAATCAAAATGCGACCATAAAGTTGATTTTGATGAAAGTAACCGAAAAAGTTCTCGCCAAAGTGAAGCACCTGTTAGCAAAGAAGCAGAACTCGTCAGTAATGCTAGTGCGTCAGGAGGGAGACAGGCTTGCAGGTCAGCTTCTTTGCCATTAGATTCTCGTGACCGAAGCCTCATGGAACATACGCAAAGCGCCAGCTTGGACAGGACGCACATGCTACAGCTCGTCTGTGCCGACGACTCGAGCGATTCTACCAGCAACGTAGCCGTCGTCATCCCTTATATACAGGACGCCTTGCAGTGGCTCCGCTGCGGTAGACGTGATACGCAACCGCGTTATGAGGACCATGAAAAATTCACTGACAAGTTAGCCCAAGATTCCAGCGTACAGGAAACTCTTGCAGAAGCTGATCAGGTGCATGTGCTAGTGACGGGCTCCCTGCATCTGGTAGGCGGAGTTCTGGCGGTGCTGGACCCAAGCTTTACCGACTCTGTGCCTCATAGGCGACCTGCCAACCTGAGAAGGGTCTTCTATTCCTCTCCTGGAACGCCTTGATAGACTCAGGTCTGGAACGCCTTGATAGACTCAGGTCTGGAACGCCTTGATAGACTCAGGTCTGGAACGCCTTGATAGCCTTGGGTCTGGAGCACCTTTCACCGCTTGGGTGGTCCAATGTAAGTAGTGCTGCCTCGTATTTCAGAAACTTGTCAGAGGTACGCAAAATAAAATAAAACCGGCTTATCCACATGAATAAAGATAGTTGATGTTCTCTTATCTAGAGATTTAGTTGCTATTCAGATGGATCTTTATCAAATTTTATACGAAAGTTTATTCTAAAAATATTTTTTTACCGTGTCTATGGAACATTTACTCTGTATTCGGCCATGAAGTCTCTCGTTTGTTTTATATCTGCCAAATTAGGTGTAGAATTATAGGGTGGTTACTTGCTTCACCCATCCATGAAAAATAGAAACTGTTTCATAAGAATACTCTACTTGGTGTTAATTATTCTAGTCTACCTGGTCATAAAAAATAAATCCGTCTATCTGGCTTGCATCACCGGAGTTATGATAGGAGTAGCTACGGCGTCAAATTTTTAGTTCCTTGGTATCTATAAAACTTGAATTTCTGACAGTTTCTTATCTTCAAGTAGTGTCGCTTCACGTGAGCAGTTTTCTTTGTGGTGTGTGAAAGCTAATTTCTTAATCGAAAATTCAGGTAATTATACGTAGCGTTCAAATACTGAAATGATTGAGAACATTGTTTAGTAGGCATTATATTTCTTGCTGATTTTATATTGCAATGTAAACAATTTTCTTTACGATTGTAATTTAAAAACGAACTCATACTGGTGATATAAAAGCTCAAAGTATTAATGCAAAACTGAATGCTGTGTGCTAAGGTCTGTACGCGAATCTAGCCAATTTTAGTGAGTGGTGTGTCTCCTAATTCGACAGCTTATGATCGCTCATGACGTGCGGGCGAAATTTCAAATAATTCGTCGTCGTAGGGGTGCAGCTGGTAGCGTTAGTGCATTCAAGTCGAATTCGTTGTGCTACGTGTTTATACACGTAACAAATCTAATAATAAGAACTTGCGTTGCTAGTTGTTGCGGCTACGACGACGTGAATAATTTGAAAATCTGGCTCGTAATGTGCTGAAGACTCGTTTTAATCTCAGCAAACGTAGTTCTAACTTGCTGGCTAAGCGCACTTTTCCTTTTATTTGCTGGATTTTACTTTTCTATTAACGACCTTGTTCCATTTCCAGATATGTAGCTCTATGCTGCTTTAACCTTGTTGCATTTTATTCATCTTATACATTAAATACACTCGTACACGTAGCTCGGGCTCTGTAAACGTAGATTTAACTTCTGTGTTTGGCATCGGTTGTGATAATTTCTATTTTGCATCATCTAACCCTCACTAGCATACAACTATTGTTTTTAAGGGAATTGGCGTTTCCGAACTGAAAGCTAGATAGGAGTTCTTTTTCTCGGAAGAAAATATTTCGCTTTGTTAGACTTTTTCCGGTTCACTGCTGAATGAAAAAATTAAGGCACAATCCAGTTAATGTTTGCTATTTTTTAAATTTATTACTTAATAAGACATTAAATTTGCGTTTAATAATAATCAAATTTCGTATTTACCTGTCGCAGAGTTAAACATAAAGTAACTTAAGCAATGCCGAAAAAAAATTTTCCCGTGGTTTTGCGGGGATTTTGAAATAAAATCTTAGTCGATTTTTTTTCCTAAACAGTTATGTTTATTAAGAGAACCTATGAGGGGAGCTACACATATAGTTATTAAATAATTAATTTAATATTCACTCGGGAGAAATTATTCTAAATGACAAGTGTTACAAAGGAATTAAAATCATATACGAGCACGCACAACAAATTTTTAGTTAATTGTGGCGTATGTTCTTAAAAGCAGAGAGAATTGTTTTTTGGTACACTAAATAGGTTTGTCAACGACCGGCAAAGAATAAAGACTAAGCACCAAAGTATCAAAATGAAGTTTTAGATTTTAACTTAATTTTTATAAATTGTTGAATGGGAATTTGTTATAATTACGTGATGTACAGTACAAATTTGATTAGTTATCTACAGCTAGTGATTTAAAATTAATATAATTTAAAGTATCATCAATGTAATTTTATAAAATAATCGGTCGTAATGACCAAAGCTATGCAATCTTATCTTCACGCTCCGCACTTCATGAAACAGAAATGTCAAGTTCACAATTTTACACTGGCGTCTTTGTTCAGAAACATTTGAAGAAAAAAATATTTTGCATTTTCGAAATCACTACTTTCAAATTTTAAAAATGTACAAGGTCAAACACACTCATACGTGCACCACGATTGTATCAATATCATGTGACGTCGAAAAATCGTCTTGCATAACAAATAGTAACGTGAAATTGCTCGCCATTTTATAAATTGAACAGTAAATTTTTTAGAGAAACTAGACTTAATGAGCTTTTGCTTTCCGAACGAAACAGGCCTGGGTCTGTAAACGGAGGTTATGGACCTAAGTTTTCGAATGAAAAGGGCCAGTAAGTAAATATCAGGTAGGAATGGTGTCGACACTAAGAGGCATCCGGCGTTGGGGGCCACCAAGCTTACGGCTCATACGTTCAACGAGCATGTCTATATTACAACCCTTCAAGCCTACTCTAGTATTTGGCATAGTAATGTTCAAAGTACGCTATTCTTCACAAGAAAACGTCGAGTTGTCCGCGAGAGAACGAAATTCCATCACTGGTATTCATATTTGGAGACGATTGGCAAGTAAACAGAGCGCTAAAGTTGGCTCATCTTTGAGGTCAAATTTGCACAATAAATTTATGTCTGGCATGATGATTGTGGTGTGGGTCGTACGACCCAAAGAGTTATAAAGTAAGTTTTTCAAGATACACATGTTTTATGTAAGCTATTTAAAGTTCTATTCAGTTAATATAGAAATTTATATTACGCATCGATATTAGATATAATTTTAACACTAAGTTACAATGACCCTCCTGAAGTCATCAGTTGCACCGAGCATTTCATAAAAACTGAATCCAATTGCACATTAGTAAAACTGGTAACTGGATTGGATCAATCACTCGTAATGAATGTTGATTTTGAGCTTCAATATTCTGATTTTCTGAATGGGGTATCCGAAAATAAAAAATTATATATTAGCGAAATTTGTAAACATTTGTCGTCGTAATGGAACAGCTTCCACCTGTCGCCTGTTTTTTTACGTGTTTTTATTTTCTGCCGAATTCCTCAAGATAAGATTAACTAATAAAATTTAAATGCACTGCATGTTTAAGTAAAAGACCTGCTCGTACAGTAGCCATGGCGACAGGTGAACTTTCCCTGCCAGTTATACCGCTAAGAGAATGTAAAATCTTTGAAAATCTGACCTCATGTTCCTTAAATACGTTACCCTCCACTTCTCTAGAAATGCAAGTACAAAACACACAGTGTCAAGTCCTAAACAATCAATACAGAAGATATAGGAAGTGAATAAAAATGTTCAAGCTACCGAAGACGTGCTAACTTCTAAAACAATCGTACAAACTAATTTTATAATTTAAATTTGTGCTGTTTAAACCAAATTAAAAACTGCCTACACAACACATGTGAATTAGTGTTTTTCATTTTAGGGTTTAACTCAAGCTAATTCTCTGTCATATTTAAAGATTCAGAGTCCTAACAGTAAATACTTAATTGGTCACAATCTGGTGGGACAGATCTCACCAATGTACAAAAAAATGGTAAACAAAAAAAAAATTAGCAAGATTTTGTCAAGGCGTTTGGAACCGTAGTTCCTACAGACATCTTCACGAGCTTGACTTGCGGGTGCTATCAAGTAAAATAATAACTCGAATCGATTCTAAATTTTCGTGGAGAACACTACTTGTTACCCACGACCCTTCAAATTATATCTGAATAATTTAAAATGCAACTACGTAACGATGAATCTCATTTCGTGACATGCATTGATGGAAAAAGATGGGATACACATAAGCATCCTTCTTACACGATGTTATACCCAGTATTTCAGCAGACGAACATTTAGGCGAGTTGTAGATAATAATTAAAACATTTTAAGAGTGTAGACCATTACGAGGCTTGAATTACAGCAGTTTTGCAGAAATTGTCCCTTTGAGGAGCATGACCCCGGTAAACGAGAAGGAAATACAAGATTTACATGGTAATTTGATGAAAGATCTCTCCAATGAAGCGAGTAAACTTGATCAAACACGTAGTCGAGGTTGCTAGAAGTACCCGTAGGACTGGAGAGACGCCAGTAGGATGTAAGTGAGCCACAGGCACACCATGAAAATCGCAGAGGCATACTTGGGGCATGTTGGACCGCCCAACTCAGCTTTGCCGAAGAACGCGGACATCCTGAAAAATAAAGGCAAGTTAAAATGGTCGTTTCAAACCAATGATGAAAAATTTGTTTTGAACCAACTGAAAAGTGTAATTAACATGATGACGAGAGCGATGATAATTGATTATAATTGATAATTGAGCGATGATAATTTAACACGTTGACTGCGATGGGTTAAACTGAAGTTCAATATTCAACTAAAATTTCAAGTCAACCGTTATAATTTTATACATACCAAACATTAACTGGGTCGGTTAAATACCATTAATTTTAAAAGCTTGTTGAAAAATTGTTAAACGACCTATAGATGGGTCGTTTCGTGGCAGGAAGAACTTAAGCACGACCCACAGATGGGTCGTATCGCAAGCAACGTGTTAAAAACGAATAATTATAATTTTTGTAGAGTGCAAACTTTAACAAATAAATTAAATGAATCTCATAGTGAGGATATTGGCCCATTTTTTTAGAACGAACAAAAATTGTTTAAGTAACTTTTTCCCAGAAGTTCAAGAAGCAAAACGCAATAGATGTAAAAACATCAGAAATCAGCCGTTTGTACAAACATTATGTTTCCAGCAAACGAGGCACAGAACTGACACAGCAGTGATACAGTACGCGAATGTACTTGCCGTGGAAGGACCGTCTAAATTAAGTTCATGAACACTGTCGGGTTATACTTGAAAGCATTGCATAGCTCTCATGAATGAAGCACCATCACCTCTACTAAAAGTAATATTCTTTGTAATACCAATTTCTTGACACTTCATCCATTTGAAATTAGAACAGACGTCTCTTCCATGACTTCCCTGAAGTGGGTCGTGTGCATGCTATGTAGTAGCGCGTTCTGTCTTTCAATTTGCCAATGTGCCAGACAGCGAATCCGAACCGCTGCCAATGAATTATATAAATCTTATGATTTTTTTCTACACACTCTGGATTGAAATTAACGTATTTTACAACCAGCACCTAAATTTTTCAAGTTCACTTCTGGCCCGCCGACTTGCACGACTCGCACGATGTTCCACCTCTCATTGATGAGCCACAACATCCATGTCATGTTTTGCTCGCAAAAATTTGTAGAGAAGAAGACGATTGATTCATGTAACGTGGTTTTGATATTGTTAGCTACGTTAGTGTTTATTATAGTTTAAGTTTTTAGTCTCCTCTCTTTTTAGCATTTATCAAAAATTCAAATATATGCCAATGCATTAACACACGAAAATGTTGAAAAAGCTGACCCTATTTGGGCTATCAAATTGTTTTCGTTGTATAGACATTGTGGTATAACATTTCAATTATTATATCAAAGCGATCAAATTAAATTTTATTCAAAATTTTCAATTATTAATTTAAAATTTAATAATTGAAAAGTTTTCCAAATTACCAAGTCTGCATAAAGATGTACAATGGAAACAATGTACGTAATGAAAGCGTTTTACTAAGTGCGCTGAACTCGAAATTTGCCACCATGAAAATTATACAGCCAAAGAATTTGAAAAATTTGAGTCCTATTTTACTTGAATATTTGAGCTAAAGGCAATGCAGCTATAACTTGCGTTCGAAATGAAGACATTATTTGATTCCGTCAAATTGCCTTTTCACGTCAAAACCCGTAAGTTTCCAAGTTATGCCGAGTTAACTTGTGTAGACAAGTTGAAAACTGCTCTGTGTAGGTGTACTAGTGTGATAAAATTAATGCACCTACTTCGTACACAATGTGAGCAATTAAAGCCATTGTTTTCAGCAATGTGCGCTGTTCTCATACCGTAAAAAATGTGTGAAAATCTCAGCATTAACCAATAGAGGTACACGAAGACGGATTGGGCAGTAAGCCGTGTGCCATTCATGACGCATGATGAAGTTGACGTAAGTAGTGAGCACTCACCTTCTGAATACGATGAGGCCGAGGCACACAATGCTCAAGCCGGTGAAAAGGCCCACACTGAAACCCAGGTTTCCGGATTGTACCACGAAAGTTGTTTTCTGCATCAAAAGAAATAGTGAATAGAAATCAAAACGGCCAAATCTACCCCAAAATCGCTTATATTTTATGAAATAAATGCGTAACATCGGTTTACGACTTACAAAAAAAAAGCATTTTAACATTTAAAATTACAAGTTCAAGCCTATCGGTGGCTGACGATATATGAACAGTGACCTACAAATATCCCATATGGTTCTAATTTTTGAGCAAATAATTTCAATCGACTTCGCCCTGGCCATTGATTTTCCTTCTATCAAAAGAGGAAATGAAGTCCACTTCTATCATTATTAATGGCACCCAATGACACAGTCGAAGGCGCTTACAGAGCAATGACATGTGGCCGTATCACTGGCGATAAAAATCACGGATGACATTTGGCGACAAAAAATTAAGCCATTTTCGCTTAGTTTAATTGTAGTACGTTGAGCTAGCATCAGGTACTTCTGCAGCGCCGTTTTCAAGAACCTGATGACACTTCATAACGCCGACGGCTCTTGTGGCTAGATCCGATGTAAATTTTCCTTTTATAACTCAAATGCAAATCTAAAGAAGAAAGCGCGGCTGCCGTTTCTTTTCGGCCCGTTCATGACCATTATGTCACCCGCAAGTCTGAGGTCGTACATATATCGCTGACATTTCCTGCAGTAACTGCAGGAGGGCCCAATTATTTAAAAAAAAAATATGTTTGATCAGCTCCATGCTAATCACTTGTAGACGAGTAATGGGGGAAATTAAGTGAGAACGTGTACAGCACAGCTCTGAGAGCAACAGTATAGAACATCCACTCTCATTAACAGCTCTCTAAACTTTCCTAGAGCATGAACGCAAATAATATGTATACGTGAAATCGCGTACGTGAAATTTTCAATGTTGAAAATACATAGATTTTCACAGCCACTATTTCTGTTCCAACTGGTTTCTGTAATTTTGATATTTTTGACAAAATTAGATTTATTGTTACAAATGGACGCGACAACGCAGGTTGAACTGTTTTGAATGGTGTTAACTTGGAACGGCCTCGAGAATATTGCGTTTGTCGATGGTGCCAAAGCAGGGTTACTTTTAGGTACGGTACATTGAAATTAAGAAGTCTTGTTCATCGAAAGAAACCTGTTCGTCTTAATACATGAATTTTTCAATATCGTTTCTCAGACATCGCATCAAAACGCGGTGAAAAACTCAAGTCATTAGTATCACCCTCTTGTGAATCTCATTGGTATCACCCACTTGTGAACCTCATTGGTATCACCCACTTGTGAACCTCATTGGTATCACCCACTCATTAGTATCACCCTACTTGTGAATCTCCTTAGTATCACCGTACTGTTGCTTGATGCAACGAATCTGGAATTGTTATCGTTAATAATTACATTAACTTGATGGTAGATGGAAGCAATGAGCCAAGGGAGCCCCAAGCCGAGGAAGACATTGACGGAGTTGCTGCCAGTGACGTTGCCGATGGCGTTGTCGGCGTGCTTCTCCTGCACAGCGGCCGTCTTGGAGGCGAATGTGTCCGGCAGAGAGGTGCCCAGTGCCACGAACGTGATCGCTGTCACACACACAATGCATAGTTTATAAACAGTTTTTAATAATGAAGAGAAAACTTCAATGCGAATCTTGACTCGGAAGTCAGGAAACTCGAGATGCAGTGGAATAAAAATTAAGAAAAGTAGCTGAGAAAAATTCAGGAAACAAGTTGATGGAAAGATCCGTTTTCTCAGGTAATGCATTATCTCTTTCGAGTCTGCCGGGATATTTGTGTCCCACCAGATATTTTAAAATTCCAAAGGGCTATACTCGTATACGTCCTAGAAACGTGTTTTACTCTGTTACCGTGTGGCCCAGCGAAGTGTGGACAAATAAGAGTTAGGTTTTTTCAGTTATATGAAGGCCAATCAAAACAACTCGGTATCAAATAAAAGAGAAATGCATTGTATTTAATGGCATCTAAGAATTATTAAACATATCCTCTTTTCTCCTAGATAACCTGGCGTACCCGAGGGATCACCTGACCACACGTGGCACGCACAGTTTCGGCGTCAATTTCTGCCTTTATTTTTCATTTATTTTATATTACCTTTTTTATTATTATATGTGGAGTTCTGCTTCTGAAAACGCTACATTAAACGCTACATTCATCATCGTTTTTGGATTCCATCACTTCATTTTCATGCAGTCTGATTGTCACATCTATAATTTCCCGGTAACTTTCTATATCTGGATATAGCTTTCTATCCATGTTCCCACTTGAGCGCTGACGAGTCAAGTAAGAAGACCAAGTAATAACATTTCATAGATAACATAGTAATAACACTTTTCCGTAACAAGGAAAAACAAATCGTCTGATGTGACCAGCCCAGAGTAATGTGTCGATAAAAAATCTGAGAACAGTTTAAGTTGTTGCTCACCCAAAGGAGGGAAGACCGAACCTACCTGCGTCAAAATCCCTCGAGTACAACATATTAAATTAGTAAGACAATCGATGAACCTTTGAATGAGAATACAACTATCGTTTTACCCATACTGTTACAAATTCAAAGAGTTACGACAATGAGTACAACAAACCAGTAACGGCATCCTTGAGTCCAACGAGGCAACCGAAGATAGAAGCCAGGTCGCCGATGATGGCGGTCAGCACTCCAATCACAGCGAGAGACACGAAGAAACACAGCCACCCGCCCAGAAAGCCGGGAGGAGGTACCAGGGCGAACAGGATCTGACAGATGGACGATGGAATTACTTTCATAAGTAGACGCCTACGATTTTGTAGGGTGGAAAGATTGATGTCGAACATATTCAGAATAAAAACGTCTTTTGCTAAACAAACGTATTGTTAAGTATGATCAGACTACTATAATCATGTACAATATAAAATGAGTTACGCTTATTATTTTCCGTATGTATATAAAAATGGACGGAAGTGGACGGAGCGGGGGGACTGGGGATCCCCTTCTCTGTAGTGATTTTCCCGAGAGGCAGCAGGCCAATAAAGACGGTGAGAGGGGTCGAAAGACCACTCAAACCCTAGTACTAGGATCTATGAATGTAAGGGGTTGTGGAATTAGAGCAAGTGAGAGTAAGAGGGAGGAGATCGGAAGAGTGATGATGAGCCGGAAGTTGGATGTGTTGGCCCTGAGTGAGACGAAGTTGAAAGGTAGTGGTGAGTTGATGTTTGGGAGTGTGGGGGGGAGAGTATCTGGGGTGAGTGGGGGACGTGCAAGAGAAAGTGTGGCTATATTATTGAGTGTAAGAATCAGAGAGAAAGTAGTTGAATGGGGTGAGTTGTGATTAGTGATGTTCCGATACCATTTTTTTGGCCGATACCGATACCCATTTTTGGCCGATACCGATACTCCGGTACTTGGAAATACCGATACTTTGACCGATACTACTACCGATACCGATACTATGAAAATTATATTAAAATAAATCATTATAAGCCCTACATGGGTGTTATAATAAAATTATTCACTAATTTATCTAATAATATAACAATACTGACAATAAAGTTTTTGATTATGAATAATAAAACTGCTCTTGCTCTGGTAACTATATTGTTAAAAAAACGAAATGAAATCCATTCGATAGATACGTGTTTCTAATCGTATTGCAAC
>JACJUY010005758.1:19675-57058 GCA_014220935.1 Platorchestia sp. MABIK
AGAAAACATTAAAATTCGATAGGCCCCGAAACCGAAAAGATCCGCAAACACGCGATCAACTATAAGATTGTTCATGAATTTTTCAAACGTCTGAAAATAGAAGAAAAATGCAAGATTCGTGATGTACGGCGATTTACATGCTAAATTAAATTAAAATTATCAGCTTCGTAACATTTGACGATCTACAAGCTAAATTAAAATAGAATTTTCGGCTACTTCTTTATTGAATTTTCAAAAACTTTAAAATGCACCTTCAACTTTATTTAATTAGTACGATTTTTGTTTGCCTGTCATATACTTTGAGAAATGGAAATTGGGTCAAACTAGATAGGTTTTAGTTGTAAAAGTATAATAATTTTATGTCGCTACTGCGTTTAACTATTCATGGAACATTGCTCTCACTGACCGTACGTGACTCATCGGGAATTCAAAGTTATAAATTCAGTTAGCGGGCCTGATTAAACGCTGTAATTTCAACAGTTAGCGAACTAATTTACTAGGTATGAATAGGCTCTTTATTTGCTTTTACTTTTCCTTTCATGATTTATGACTTTAATTTTTATGATAAAATACGTATTATAGGAAAGTATCGGTAAAGTATCGGCCGGATTTTGCCGATACCGATACCAGTAAAATGACCGATACTTGCCGATACCGATACCTCGGTACATCACTAGTTGTGATCAAGAATAATGTGGGTGCGAGTATGTATGTGATATAGAAATTAGCCATTTGAAGAAATTAAATTACTAACACACTGAAAGGTTTCTCAGATATCTTTTTCTTAAAACTACGGATACGTCAAGTGCTAAGATGAGCAGTGCTCAGCTCAGAAAATATTTTTGATGCATGTAGTAGGCTGTTGGAAGTGAATTTTGATAGTATTAACGGGACGCTTTTGATATACATATTAGCAAACTTCTGGCCATGTTGATATTAAATTAAAAATCATTATTCGAGATTCCGCTCGAAACAGAAGAATTGAGCACATTTACGAATTAAGGTTCAAATCATTAGTTTGAGTTAGTTAGTTTGAATAAGGTTGGTTAGTTAGTTCAAATCTTAGAGTTCAAATACCCTAGCGGCACCAAACTCAAGAATAAAGTTACAATGTTGGTTAGGAGAGCTTTTGTGATCATCACGTCAATAATGGAACAATGATTTCGTAATTAAACAAGCGGTAACAATTGTAACTGATTAATTATACTCGGTTATTCTGGCGGGGCCACACGTAAATAAGCTTTTTCTACAAAAGAACCTTATGTACCCGTTGAATAAATTACAGAAAATGTTGAAACGTTTTGAAACGTTATTAATGGAATACAAATTTTTTGAAAATTGTATTATGTTACGCACAATACTACAAGGACTACTTATCAAGATTAGTTCTTACTCTATCCTCCTGAAAAATAGTCTTGTTTACCATAATAAACACGATTAATTTTCATACCTTCCAGCCAAAAGTGAGGAAGTGCAGAATGTAGTCCATGGCGGTGGCGTTCTCAATATCCCCTCCGTTGACGTTGAGCGCATCTTTGATTTGGCTGACGTACGTCTCGTGGTGCACTTGCAGAGCGTGCATGTTTGCGTTTGTCATGTTCATCATCTTCGAGAGGAGAGTGTCGAAGTCTGGCGGGAATAATTAGATGTTTCATTCCCTTGATCATCCCTCTCAGTAGGAACAACAAGCTCAACATATTCCAGAGCAGAATTTCGAAGTCTGTTTTGAATGCTACATTGAACGACAGCCGATCATGTTCTTTCGACTTTATCTCGTCACAACGAGGATAGATTCAAATATTTCAGAGGGTAAAAAACGAGTGATGGTCACTTAACCCTTAACTTTCCAACGTGCCAAATATGGCACACTCATTAAAAATGCTTAACACAATTCATTTCTTGTCAAATTTATGCCGTAATGGAATTTTTGAAGCCTTCTGCCGGACGGCAGTCCTGTCCCCATTCTGATATTGGTGATAACCTGATTCCAGCATCAGTCTAATAATAGTAGTTGTGATATTGGGAACAAGAGTACAAAAATTTGGACAGTTAACACTCTGACTGCAATTGGTTAAACTGAAGTTCAATTTTCAACTCAAATTTAAATTTGTCTGTGGTAAGTGATTTTGAGAAAAGCAATCATTAACTGGACAATGCTTTATTTAGCGTTAATTGAGTATTCATGAAAATTGAATTTGTGACTACTGGTCGGTCAGCAGCATTATGAAAATCCCCTCCGTGGCCACTGATAGAGCACGTTACGGTCAAAGAGTAAAGGGTAAAGAAGGCAGTCGACATACCGTCATCATTGGTGATGGTGACTGCGGTGCGATTGACAGGCCCCAGCGTAGCGCCTCCCTCTGGGTCGTACAGCTCCACTTCGAAATGCTCGTCCTTCTCGGCACTCATGTCGTCTATGATCGGGATCTCGATGTTCAGCTCAACCTGAGCACAGGCCAAAATCGCATGTCCTTAGTCTGATATTAGGTCGTAACCAAATTTTTGAAAGTTTATTTCAAACCTGTGAAAATTTGGAAGTCAGAAAATACACGTTAGTTTAACATGAGCCCCTTTCTTTATGAACATCGGGAAAATTTGAATTAAATTAAGCGTGACTGGTTATTTTCCAGGATAAAATTGCAAAAGTTTAGTTTAACTTGTGCTCAAATACGCTGGTTATTCACGGATCTTTAGAATACATCAACTTACTCGTTATGAAAGATTTTTTTGAATTTTTTTGAAAGGAACTGAAACATAATAGAATAAAGTACCAACGAGAATAACGTATTAACGACGTTCGAAACCAAGTGGGAAGTGAAAATTTTTATTTTGAAGAAGGATAGCAAAGTGAATGTCCTAAAATCCCACCGACACATACCTGTAGAATGTAGAGAATTGCTTTAAATGTAAACTCACTTTTGAGATTAAATACATTTCCGGACCACTAAAAGGAATGCAATGAATTGAGTAAGGCCTATGGGTATCGGTGCAGCAACGTAGAAGATGGTGAACAAGTTCATAAGACATTTGTAACGACTAAAAAATATGACAAGGCTGCTGGATAAGAAAGTTACGCATAAAATCCAAATTAAAACAAACAACGAAAAACATTCAACTTCATTCTCAACATGAAATATTTGAAGTTAACATATCTCACTTTAGGAAAAACTGTTCAAAACAAAAATGAAACCTCGGAATGTATGTCGTAAAACTTCATCGTTAACATGAAAAATTTTTAGTTAACAGAAAATCTATCTTACAGTAGGGAAAAAGCGTTCAAAAGAAACAATAACGACACCTCGGTATGTTTGAAAGTGAGGACTCCTTCCCCACCAACGTAGTCCTTCTTGTTGATGGCCGTGCGGTCGATGGTCCTCCACTTGACGGACACCTCGCCGTCTGCGCCGTTCTTGCGCTGGACGGGAATGTAGGCGGTGCCGATGCTTTCTTTGACGAGCAGACCGCGTCTCTGGAACTGGAGCACGCCGGGCTCTGCAACGAGACAGTTTCGCACTCATTCTCAGTTTCAATCTCATTAGCTTCACTCATTATGTTCACTTGGATAACTCAGTAGTATGGAATGAGAAAATATTTCAAAGGCTTATGATAACAAATTCACATAGCATGCAAAAATGCACAAATATCTGTTACAGGGAGTACAGAGAAGTAGAACAAACTTTCGATGAGAGTTATGATAAATTTTATTTTTTAATGAAGAATAAAATGAACAGTGAGGCACGAATGGTTGGCCTGCACATTCAAAGCTAACCATTGTCAAAAACCTACATAGTGTAATTTATGTTCATTTCTAAAACACGGTTGCATTAAAAATATTTGCATGGTCTTCCTGCTTGGTCTAAATGGATGCTCATTTCAAAAGCAGAAATTTGTAACTAGTGCCCAGCGTGGAGAAGTAAGCACGAAGACATGTCAACCTTACCGTCATCATTGAGGATGACAATTTCCATTATGCTGATCCTCCCCAGCTGCACGCCCTCTCGCTCTTCCCTCTCGTGCAGCAGGGACAGACGCAAGTAGAATTCTTCATCGGGCTCCCACTGATTATCGTTGATAATTTCCACCTCGACCTAAAAAATGAAGCAGCGCCTTTAATTTGAGAACTAATTATAGACCGCAATGGAATGATGAAAGCATTCTGCTGCGCAGCAAAAAAGCGTTGCCAACAATTCCTGATGCGAGATTATGTTAAATGTAACAAATCAGGATATATTTTCTCAAAAAAAAAACTGTTCGACTGTTTGATTCGTAACTAGGTCTCTAGAGGATTAAAACGATTAAAAAAATGACGGAGTCAAAGGACAAAAAAAGTTAAAATTAAAAATAATTGGGAGGTAATAAAGGATGTTTTTGAAATAGTGAGTACTTTCTCCCTAATGTTTATACAACATTAAACTTTAAAGAAAATGTAACATACAAATTCTTCCGTGATTAGAAATGCGCTCCGCACGTTTAATAATAAAATCCTTCATGTAACTGAACCTGTGCTTCTGAAATACAGAAATACGTTAGAATAACTTCACATCAATCGAATGAAATTCTAATTTGGAAATGATACAATGAATAATCGAAGAACTTTGACAAAATTTGAAAGAGGCTTTTGATAAATAGCTCTCGCAGATTAATGAGGAAGAGTAAAAAGTCAACTCACCATTTTGGAAGCCTCGCCGCGTTCGAAGGTGATGATTTCATTGACTTCGACGTAATCTTGACCTTCCGTAGCTGTGCCCTCGATCGATTCAACGCTAAAAAAACATTATTAAAGAGCAAATGAGAATGAGCAACCAATTATTATTCTGCGTTCAAGTCTTCAAACAAAGTACCTAAACAGAAAAAAGCTTCAATTGTACAGTCTGGGTAATAGAATAATATATTTTAACACTAGAGTGCTATCAGACATATATATGAAGGTCTTGTAGCGTTAAAATCTGAATACCTTCCAAAACATCTCACGCTTAAAACGGAAACAAAGTTGCAAAATAATTTATCATAGCAACTCTGGAGAAACACAGGCTGTCACCAACAATCAATTAAGTTTTTTCAGATGATTAACTTTTTTCTGAAATCTTACAAGAATAGAAGACTATGACTTAATCTTCACCAAACAACGCATCAAGAGTTGAAAGACGAAGAAAAACTCACCGGACTCTGACAACGTTGTCAGTTCGACCGCTCCGATTGATTTCGACCTTAAATTTGCCGATGTCTTCCATCACTGCGCAAGAGGCCGCATGGAAATCTAAGATGGCGTTCTCGAAAGGCTTCACCTGAACACAAGAGAAAATAACGTGAATCATACGCTCTAGACGTTTAGTATATTGTTGGTAGATGATTTCAAGTTTATAATTTTACGTTAAGAAAGAGTATCAACTAGATTTATTACTTTCACACTTACAACCACTAACACTTGAATTCAAGGTGAATGACCTTGGATTCCTTGGACAGGCACGAGTAACATTTTCGAGTATGCATGAATAAATCGGTAAAATTTTTGATTTAGAATTCTCTACGTGGCTACCAAAATTATTGAAAATCTGTTATTCATACCTCTGCAGTAGAAAAACTTGACTAAATACGCGATTTAGGGCTTGCTGCGTGTCCTAACAAGATAAGATAATAGATTATAGGTTGGTTTAAGCCACCCTAACCTCTACAAAAAAAAAAGCGTATCGAAGAGAGGAAGGAGGAAGGCACCATTTAGTATGGATATTGGGGAATGCAGAATCTATGGAGAAGGGGCATAGAAACAGTAAGTTGAGAAAGCAGTTCATGAAACAAGATAAAAATTTAAGAAGAAAGTAGTAGGTGCTGAAAAACAGGACAGCAGTGAACCGAAAAAGGTGGTCCTTAATATAGCAAAAAATATTTCATTTCAACAAAAAGAAGGCCTACCTGACTCTCAGCTCGGCCCTCACACATTTTTCCCCCGGGAGCGCAAATTCCCATAGATACAATAGTTATTTCCCCCTAAGAAGCGCGCCTTAACAATGAAGACATCGACGTGCCATGTTATACACGTGTGACGAGGGTTGTTACAGCAAGCCGTATTCTACAGTATAAAAAAAATACCATAATAAATACGATTAGTTATGGACAAAGACGTTGTATTGCTGCAGAAAAGCCTCAACTCGAGTAACTCACGGGTGGAGGGCTGCCGAGGGTTGGTGCCTCAGGATGCTCGTTCAGCGCGTTGTACACCTGGGATAAACGTATTGGAATAACTTCAAACTCATAGTTTAGTTTTCAACGTCAGATTTCATAGGAATTAATTTCTATCCAAAACTAGCGAGAATTGCGGTCAAGATTGCCGGTGAATTATAAAGAGCAAGTGCCTGAGCTAGTAAGTACGCGAGAACCCGAGATGAAGTTAACTTCATAGAAATTCCTATGTTTCACGCAGAATCTAGAATATTGATTTTTAATGTTGTATCAACATTGCCAGAACTTTGCTAATTTATTATATAAGGAGCGCCACATCAAAACTATCAAAATTGACATCCAATAGTCTACTAGATGCATCAAAAATATTTTTTCAGCTTCAAAGTACAATTACTACTAGCATGGAATTCATCACAAAACATGTTTTGCGACTAGAACATAATCAAATTGAGTTTTTATTTGTACAAGATATTGGGGAAAAACGCAAAAAAGGACAGCATTCCGGCAAACCAAGCTAACTTTCCAACGAAGAGGTTATTAACTAAGTTCGAGCAGTAACGAATATAAGTTTGAACAGGACGTAAAATAAAAACTCTACACATTAAAGAAGGTTCACATCCAGGCCCATGACAGTGAGAATTGGCAATGCTCTACTTGTGTGAACACTTCCATATTTTCATCAAATAATTCATCAATCTGGCAGCAAAAAAACGTAATAATTACTTTTGTAACATTATTTTTAACAGCCCATGACTCGAGATATTTCAAAAATGCATTACTGCCACTAACACGTAAAACACTGCAGGGAAGGAAATACAAAAAAATGATACTAATTTTTGCACGAATATCACAGCACGACCGCGCAGAAAGGTAGGCTTGATGCTTCTTATGTGAACAATGAACTGCTTTGCTACAGCCGAGTTATTTCACCCCACAAGCTTTGGTTTCGAAGCGGATATTTAAGCGTGAACTGCTCCTGCATATAAAAATTTTCACACACCTATGCCGCAAAATTAGGAAACCTCTGCCTAATGAGGAACATTCTGTAAAAAAAACGAATGTAAACTTATTAATGAAAATGTTTCAACTCAAGCACGGATTTTGAATTGAAAAACTAAAAAAGCAAAGCCTCAACCTTCACTACACATTTGCCTTTCAGCACATTTCAAGCTCAGGCTTCATTAACGAATGGCTGAGTCGATGTTTACACTGAGGAGCAAAAAAAAATCCCGTATTCAAATACTTTCCCAGCGAAGATAGTTGCTTTCGAAAAATTGGCGTATATTAAGAAGAACTGAAAAGCGTATAAAGCTATAGGTGGAATATATTGGCTACTTTCAAAAAAAGTAAAAACGAAGCATAAACTGAAAATAATATACTGGAGCATTTTCTCTCAAAAATCATGTCGACCACCGCTACAGCAAAGAGAGCTTTTCAGTTAGCTCGTGTCAGAGGTCGTGATGAGTCATCAGAATAATATGAAAATGAACGCTAGTTGAAGTGCTTTATAAGATTGGATCAAGGACCAGGAGTGTAAAATATTAAGGAATATTTGATCTATAATCATTTTCAAAACCCTTAAAAATGCTATTCTATTTCTTTTTTGCTACTGTGAGTACTGAAAGAGGCTATTACACGTAGAAAATATCTGCAGACAAACTAGAAAATTTCACCGCAATCGAATTCTCTCTGTAAGTGTTCAACATTTCAATCAGCATTGAAAAAAGTCCTTTTGAAAGCCTAAAATAATGTAAAGGAATGAATATTAGACCCTGGTCCCGCTGGTGTAGCGGTCAAGAAGGGCATATTGCTGTCCAGAGTCAAATTCTACAGCAGGTCAAACTTTACCTAAAATCCCTCCACAAAAAGGAGGGTCGAAAATAGTGAATGCGCTTGTCAAGAGTTAACTAAACCTTAAACATTCGTGACGAGAGAACTAGAACCTTTCTCCTCTTGTAATGTAATCTTCTAATGCAAGGAATTAATGGATAATGAAGAATTTGACCTCTATTTTATAACGGTAACTGCTACCTTAATATCGAGTAAAGCGATGTCGTGCAACATGAATACAAATCGGAAATATGTGTAAAACCACATAACACGAGTAATTTTTTAAAAACGTTATTCAATACTAAAAAAAAATTTTCAGTAGATTTGAAAATCAAAACGCACACACCAAGAAAAATCAACAATAAAATTCACTCGGAATGGGTGCAAATAGAATTACAAATCAAACACACGGAAGCAAAGCCATCAATGAGAAAATGTGTGCCGCACTTCTACATAGTTCTTCCAGAGAAGTACACATACACCTTCCCAAGACCAGCAAAAAATACTTCACTCGTTTGTAGAAATGATGCGTGTAGCAAATTACAACTTAGTTGCACAAACTTGGCATAAAGCACAGAAAACACACACTGAAGCAATTAAATCAACGAACTGACTATCCTCCAAAAAATGGGAGATATATAAAGTCAGCGGGATTTTAGTCAACTTCAAAAGTCTTCGTATTAAACACGTTCGTTGTTAAAAAAAACTCGAATAAAACTCCTTGAAAAAGTTTAAAAAAAAAAACAAAGATCATATTCAGGTTGAAGTATTCATAGAATTAACAGCACATAGTCCACGTAGTAGAAGTAAAACACCCGTCAGGTCAGTCCATGTAGAAAAAAGTACCGTTTAGTCAAATAAATTAAAAACGCCTAGTATGATTAGTCGTCTGGGATTGTAGAACACCACAAGCAAAAAGGTGTCAACTGGTGTAGACATGCAAGTTAAAGTCACCCAAAAAATGTAAACGTCTCATGTCACGAAAACGAGAAGATCGCATCAAACAACATGGGAGGGTCGATAGATTTGTTCATGGGAACTAATATATAATAAAATTGTCAGACTAAAAATGATGACAAGCGCATACGTCACCTCGCGATCATTCTGCTTTCCAGCATGCACATTCTGGTCACCGAATAGTATTTGTCAGTTGAACAGTGAAGAACATTTCAAATGTAGAATAGAAGCGAGCAATAGAATAACGAGTTCGTTACAGCAGGTGACGAACCCTCGCACAGAAGCAAAAAATGAGGGTAACAAGTAAAAAAAGAGTGAAGCGGAAGCAAGGTAGTTTACAGGGCGAGATGTAGACACACAATCGAAATTCAGAGACGAAGAAAGAAAAGTTCGACCGATGCTAGGATTTTGTTTGCACTTAAAATCACAATGATCAACGGTAGAAAACACAGAGCGTTGCAATCAAGAGAAGTAGGCCAAAAGACCTCAATAAGTTCAACAAGAATCAATTAGAAAGAAAGGAAGCAATCACGCTTAACTTAAGCAGAAATTAGCAAACCTACAATAGAAACGCAGGGAATAATAATGCAAGGAATTACGATGAGTGTAAATACGAGAAAAACCTGTACACATACAAAACCTGCACGCACACGCAAGACCTGCACATATACAACACATGCACATGCAGGATGGTTACTAAAAATGTATACCTTTTAAAATTCTAATAACTTTTTAAACATATGAAATAGGAGACTATAACATAGAACATCCGAAAGGACATAATTCCATGTTTTCTTGTAAATCTGGTACACCCTCCAAATAAGGATAAACATCAAGGGTGCAGGAGAGAAGATTGTTGTCAGTAGGAAACATGGCACAACTGACTCTTCAACAACGCAAGTTCATCATCGAAGAAAGGACGAAAATTGTATCCATACTCGGTGGAAATTCTTCTTCGAATACTAATTCAAAGCTAACAAAATAACGAATCAGAGGAACTTCCAAAGTGGCAATCCCAGTTTATTGCGAGAAACATTAATAAAGGAAGATCTGGAAGAAAAGTTTCTGGACGCACAGCGGAAAGTGTTGAAATGTGTCGCAGCTCGTGGCGGCCATTTTGAATCGTAGGTCCAGCAAAGTAAAATAAAAAATTACCTCTTTTTCCCAATAATACCAGTTTTATATCACTATCCTGTCTGCGAATAAGGTTATAGCAATTTTGAAAGATACACATTTTTAGCGGCCACTCTGTATACAACACCTGCACACACAGGACATCACCTGCACATACACAACACCTACACACATACATATTTAACACCTGTAACCAACAACACCCGTCCGTACATGAGACCTTTACATACATAAGACCTGTACATCGATAAAACCTATGTCATGTAAGCGGACAGAGACCAAAGCCACACAATTTCAGATCTAATTCTATCGTCGATTATAAACATTGATTCGACTAGCGTCGAATCTTAGCATTAGATCAGTTGCTAGGGAAACCTCGTTTTGAAGAGGACTTAAATAATAGAAACTGTTAAATTTAATGAGAAATCAGGAAAGTAAACTTTCCGTACTTTGCTAGACGAAATGAAGCAGATGGAAAGCTTTGAAACTAGAACATTTCCCTCCTCGACTCGAAGGGGAGCGACAGTAATAATCGACGATACAACAGACTATGAGGAGTTCCGTCCAAACCCAGAGGAGTTTACGATCGGACCAGAACAGGACTTCTCCAACAGTAAAGCTCTCTCGTCCTCGTCTACTTACTCGTTCCAGCTTGTCTGCTATATTCTGAAAAATAAAGAAAATGAAAGCGTCCGTCCAATGATTGAATTTTCATTTAATGTCACTGCGTTATTTAAAAGTGCATAGCAGCTGCAAAAAAAGTGAGCTTTCTTGATACTTTAGCGAGCATCAGTCAACAAAATGATGAATCATGCTTAACAAAAACGCCATTTATAAGTTCATTTGTGTTGACGATGCAAACGCTACGAGTAACTTTTTGATAGTTGAGTAGAAATTGAAGAGAAACACGAAAACTCAGCAACTCAGCTCTTAGATCCACCAGAAAGATGAAGGAAAATTCGTAAAGCTCGCATCCAAAGAACAAAAACAAGAGTCAAAACGGCACGGAATAAATGAGACATCATAGAAATGGAGAATCAAACAGTGCAGTTTGCTCGACGATCACGTGTTTGCTCGATGAACGCTCGTACATCTGGAAAATGGTGAACGAATTTCACAACAACCGTCGCCACAAACACGAGACACGTGAATTTCGTAGGACAACAAAAACGTGATGCACGACTCGGAGCACAGCAAGCATGAACCAAAATATTTTGCGCTACAAATATACGGTAAGAAAAACATTCAAGTTGTAGAGCGAGTGAAATTTTGAGCATTTTAATGGTCAATCAATTCGAGGGCTTATGTAGCATTCCTGCGAGAAGCGCAAGCAATTAAAAACTGGATGCGTCCACGTAGCAACACAAAACTGAACAAACAAACAGATATAGTAGGCAATAACGTCCGTGACTCAGAAGCTAACCTAATAAGCATCCTTCTAATAGTCAGTAAATTGTCATTTCAATAATTTGGCCGAAAATGAGGTTTTTGGGGTCGCCACGCAATAACTTCGGAAATTTCTTCGTTAATTTTTCAGATTTTTATTCCATTCCTCCAGAAAAAAGTTCGACAAGCGCTCGGTAAAACACAGCCCATAACATAATGATTATTCGGTGCGTCCCCCTCCCTCCCCCACACTTTATTTTAACGCAGCAGCGTGCCTCGTGTCTCTCAACAGCTTTAATCGACCTATAAAAACTATGATTTGACGCCTCTAAAAGTAAAAGCGTCGAGAAAAATTTAAATAATAAATGACAACACTGAGACGTAGATGACTCGCTGAAGATGATTTTCTTGTTTTAAAAACTAAAGTTGAACAGGACGGGATCCACGACGACTTCCCTAAAGAACGAAGAGTAACAAGAGTTTAGAACATGAACAGGATCGATGGTATCATCTTCTACAGGCTTCTGTTTGAAACTACATTCATGGCGTGTAACTTGACGCTAGCACTCAGATATTTACTTCGTCATTTATATTTACTAATTCTCCTAAGTTCAAGTGCGATCACTCAACTTTGGTTTTTCATCACATAGACATTTTGGCCGTCACACACGCTCGTTCTCAACACTAAGTCTCAATTCCCATAAAACTGAGTTGCTCAGTCGCGTAACCATGATACCAGAGTAACAAAACTATAAATAATTTAGTGCATTTTACACACAGCTAAGACACTCACAGACTTGAATTCAAGATACAAGGTTTAATGAATTTAAGAAATGACGTCTAGTGAAACTTGAATTTAGAGTAAAAGGTTTTATCAGCGTTTTTCTCTAACGCATGCATTTCCAGGGCAAGTATTATATTTAAATAATTAAAGGATAAATTGACGATGAAGAGAGTTAGAGTAAATATTTAAAGAGAACTCAGCTGGTGTATCACAGGAGTTAGCTGAAAAACAAGTTAATCAATTCGCAGCAGATGCTAAGCTATCTATTCCTGGAGAATATTCGGGAAAACACCGTAAACAATGGATGAAAAATGAAAAAATAAATCGTAGCGCAAAAATGAGCACATCCAAAAATCGACTTCGCAAAAAGGTTTGAGCAGCCAGGCCATAACGACACAGAAGCTATGCACGGCATAGAAATGAGATTTAAGGAGGGCGAACACCGAACTTGGGTACCTGGTGAGTCCCATCTTCGAAGGACATTATATCCTTCTTGGTCTCGGAAGGCTGTGATGGTACAAAAACGGTGTTTTCTGTTAACATGAAGGAATACACTTATAAATACTAACGGAAAGATATGAGCTAAATACGGAGTGGAGTTGCCGTGGATTGTATTGCGCTTCACGAACAACTAAACATGATGTTGACAGGACTATCAATATTTGGTGCTTTTACACAATTTCAGAACCATTTTACTTTTTTGACTACCCCGTGGTAATTTCGCCTTTTATTCTTATGTTTTACCACAAATTCCATCATCCATGGAACAGGTTTTTTTCCGCTCGTTGCCAATGACCTTTTCTAACGTTTTTCTACCGACTCGTCAGATGCAATGTAAAATTGATGGTGGAATTTCTCGTTTCCCATAGAATAACTGGCAAGCTTTACTTTAATATTGAATTTGTCCAAACGTTATGTACTGTATTTCGATGACTGAGAGGTCAAATGCAGTTATCTCAAGAAAACAACGATGAACAGAAGAAAATTTACAAATAGAAATTTAGACAATTTGGGTTGCTATAAATGAATAATTTCAAGTTTCTGGTAACACTGTGGCTGAGTGAACAGTATCTAAATTTACTTTAGGCCCTCATGGTGATTGGATATCATTTTTTTTTAAATCTGGGTGTTTGGGAAGACCTCCTCTGCACCTTTAACATTTTACCGTGATATAGGGCATTTTGAAATTACTTGCAGAATAATCTTAAATTCTAGTCCAGGTAACTATCACTAACCTACAGAAATCGTCGAGTTCGACACCTGTAAATGTAGAATTTCAACACCCGCAGAAACCTATCTTTCCACTACTCCCCAGGAATCGTAATTCCAATACTCGAAAAAATACTATTTCACGGTCATTTAATTCGCCATTCGAAGACTGGTGGTGAGCGCATCTGACCCGAGCCACATATTCAACTCAGTGAGCCTCACTGCGGACTGATCCAAAAGAAGTCTCGACACTTAGAATAAAGAGTGAAAGTTGTACGGTACAAGCCAAGAATGCTTTATCAGTGCAAGAAAAGTTGCGACATGTATACACCGAACAATGGATGATAAGTGAATTCTTTCATTCTATCATTTAGAAAACAGTTATTAAGTGCATCATGACACATAAGTGCATCATGACACATAAGTGCATCATGACACATTTAGAAAACAGTTATTAAGTGCATCATGACACATAAGATATCACACAAAACGAACATACCAGATCGCATGTGGCTTAGTGAAAGACTTTCTTCCGAAAAATCGCACGAAAAACCTCAATTTGGGTATATACACAAAAATAACCAAGGAAACAACTATTGCAAAGCATTTATCCCACTCACGGTAAAATGAATTAAACTTATGTATATCGTTTTATGAGTGACTGACAGAAGGCTGTGCCAAATTCATGCTTTGGTACAGTAATTTTAAATTTTATCAGGTCAATAACATCAACGAATCAAAAACAAAAACAGCGATCCGACGGAAAAACTAGAAAATCGTCGGAGAAAACTGTGCGGGCGCAAGGCCCACGAAATGAACCCAGATGGTGGAACAAGCAGTGGAGAGATACGGAAGATGGACGAAGTCTTTCCCTAACTCACAGAGATCTGCTTTCGTTTGAGGATATCTTTCTTGGCTTTCATCTCAACATCCTTGGCCATAGGGGCTGGCAGCACCGATATTATGGACACCAGCTGACGGAGTCCCAGAGCTCGCAAGGCATCTTCCGTGGGCAGAAACTCCTTGTTGTTGTTCATCTTCTTAGGCAGCCCGAACGCCTCGAGCATTTTGAGGCGCCTACGCTCTGCCTCTTCTGCTACTGACTGATCAATGAGGACATACAACTCTTCTTATCAGCGGTAACACTATTGAGGAGTATTCAATGATAAAAACGTGATAGTTTTAATAGCAGTTGCAGCCGTGCGGTAACAATTTACTACATAAGAGTTAACAATAAAAAGAACTGATAAAAGCTCGATAACTTGGAGCAGGTCCATCTTTGAGCATAGCTAAAATTTGAATGAAAGAACTATTTTGGGGTGAATCAGAACTACAGTCATCAATATCCGTGCCTAAATGCAACCAAAAAGGCGTTGATACCTTTGCTTGTTAACGCATTTTCCTTCGGTGCACGAAAAATCCTTCACAAGAGGCTTGGGAAGCACGTGAAGTTGTTTCGTGCCTGTTTCGTGCCTGTATGGTATGTCTGCCCATCGAGCAATTCAACTTGGGGAACATAAGAATTGAAGGAAATCATTGTAAGCCAGATATAGGCGACGACATTGACCGAGTAGACACCGCCGCTGGAGCTCCACGGAAGAGATTAAAGACCAAAAAAATGAGGCAAAGTTAATAAAAGAACTTTGAAGAAAACATAAAACAATATTTCAAACGTGGAAATTTAAAGCACAGAGAAGAACACAAAGAATGGAAGAGAACATAATAAAAACAATGAAACATGAAACGTGCAACCCCAAATGAGGTGCTGAAGCCCTGAAAAATAAGATACAAATTAAATTGAATCCTAGAAATTGGAAACAGAACGGTAGTGCATGAATAAGTATTGAAAAACGCAAAAAAAAAAAAAAGAGTTGCAATTTCCTTATCGTTGGTCTCCAAACCAAACTTTCTGACGAAGAAAACGTCGATTCATGCAACACGAGGCATACCATCAACAAATCACAGACGGAATTTCAGTCAACAGATACGGTGTACCTTACTACACACTCGTATTGAGTTTCCCAGCTTACATCACATTTCGTGACTAAATAGTGGCTTCTTTCAACAGACCTAGAGCTGAGAAAAGCAACTTAAAAGCCATTTTTCGCGTATGAAGATACTGTGAAATCCTTGACTGCGGATCGAAATTATGAAATTACTAAATTTATTAACATCCATTTTCAAGCCAGAAAAAATCGATTACTGAGTTGAATTCGTTAGAGTAGTGAGCAATTACAAAAAATCTTTTTCTTTCCCAATTGTACACTCATCGGTGCATCACATCTATGAAACGCACACAACATCCAATAAGAAAACATTAAAAATCTGACGTTGTCATTGTTTCTTTTATCGTTACTTATTGTAACCAGTATTTGTAGACCACTGAAATGAGGAAATTATTATCAGAGGACACTGACATACATTGGAACAGTAAAGAAGAGGAAGGGAATGGACAATGGGAAGAGGAAAAAAAATAAGCACAACGATTCGTACGGAAATGTACCTCTGAACACCGAGAAGAGTGCCATACCTTCCAAGGTCTAACACGCGACACCATCGCTTGAATGTTTCGAAAATGCGAACAGAAAGGAACTTCAGGAGAAGAAAGGCCTTTTATTTTGTTTCCTAACATAAAAACCGTGCTTTTAAAGCAAGTTATTCAACGTACCGAATAAGACATTTTTGTTAAACATGTATTTAATGTCGATTGAACTGAGTCATTTGACATTGCGACAAAGACTTCAGTGTTTTTTTCCAAATACTGAAGCTTCTTCTACAACTTTGACTGGCATTGGAAATATCGTCTGATCACGAGAATCTTTTGTTAAATGAACAACCAGCGCTTGTATTGCAGCTGCTCACAATGGAAAATGATACAGGAGCTTCTTCATTCAATTAAACTCGAGAGAGCTAAACTCTTACAGAAGCTTCTTTATCCAAAATTATGACTCAAATTCCGACACAACACTGACTAAGTTTTATTCTTAAACCTGCAAGCGACGCTTTAAAAACAATTTCAAATTAATTTTTTTGTTCGCTTTATTCCCGGCGACGGCATACTCCAAACACAACTCATTCCCACGTGAGATTCGATACAAAATCACCTAACACTGAAATTCTTTGCACAATTTTCGTCTACAAATACTCCAGAACGCAAACCATGCTTGATACACCAAACGCCTCAAAAGTACTATTTTTCCGGTACTTTTAAAGTGGTATCATTCTAACGTGCTCCTGATTACCACGTACGAAGCTACTATTAAATTCTTCAAACCCCAGTGATAAATTACGGTGGGTGTTGATCTCACCTCCTTGAGCTTCATGGAGAGTTGCGGCTGCGTCTTGCGTCCTCCCGTCATGCTGCGCACGGCGCCCACTCGGTACCACATGCGCGAGTGCGACTGCGACTCCACCAGCCTGATGGGGACAACACACTTAAGTTACCCTTGTTATAAGTTGGTCTTGACACTGAAGACAGGTGTTTCACACCTGCATTTAACGGCGTTCATCACCAAGTACAGTCTGACAATCTTTTCTGTTGATGCTTGGACGTGTGTGGATTTTGGGAGGTAATCTTCCATCTTATAACATTTAATAAGCAGTGATTAGCCAAGTAGGAGGATCATTTAATTATGAAAAAACAAAATGAAAAATACAATGGGGAAAATGAAAAGGAGGAACTAAAAAGGGGCGAAAAATAAGAAGGACGCGATCACTCCCGAGAATAAAATGATGTTAGCATCATGCCCTGCTCGAGACCATGGCCTCATGGCTGCGTATACGGCAGTCGTGTGCAGCTGGGATTTAAAATTGCCCCTCTTCTTGCTAAAATTGTCGAATTTAGCCTTTAATTCGCATAAAATTAGGGCATCAAATTTACTCTGCAGGGTTGACGAATGCTGAGAGGTTTTCATGGTTAAATTTAATTTGAATTAAAGCCCATTTCTGGGAAATTTGGTTCTAGGCGAAAGTGTACATATAGTCCTTCCAGCTACATTGTCCACTAAAGATATTATTTAAGCTATTGTGCTAATTTTATACATTCTTCAGCTTAACTGTTCGTCCTCTTGTGCCGCACAAGAAATCGTAATATCGTTGACGAGCTTCATTGTCAAAGCAGAGGACTAACATTTAAATAACAATGAAAATCTAACCTAACCTTAAGAATTCCCACACACATTCCGTATGACACGGCACCCTGTCATTGCGTGCTCGACTGCTATGATGTACGCAATTGTTAACACTTTGACACGGAGAAGAATTTAATCATGCTGCTCACTGACCAGGAGTCACAAGCTCAATTTTCATAATTATTTAAATAAAACTAAATGAAGGCACAATTTTGTTGATGTTTGCTATTTTCAGAACTGCTTACTATAATTGAATCATTTTTTAATTCGAACTTAAATTTAATATTGAACTTTAGGTAAACCAATTGCGGTCAAAGTGTTGAGCAGAAGCAAATTTCACAAAGGTCTAGCTAACACAGAGAGCTCCGTGCCAAAACAGCACAAAACAGGCGGCGGTTTGCTATATTCAGAATTGCTTACTACAATTGACTTCGAACTTAAATTGAATATTGAACTTCAGTTTAACCAATTTCGGTCAAAGTGTTCGGTTCATGGGCCCCAAAACAGCACAAAACAGGCGGCGGACACGCACTTGGAAGCGGCGAGCACGGCGGCATCCTCGTCAGTGAGGCCTGGATACTTCTTGACCTCCTTGATGAAGCGCACCAGCCCGTCCCTGTCCAGATGCCCGTCTCGGAAGTACTGTCTGTCCTTCACCAGCTTGTCCACTGCAACACCAAGTGCGGGGTCAGCCACGGGTAAAAGAAACAAGGTAGGGTCAAACCAGTCTTTTTTTTCGTCGACCGTGTGGCAATGCTGACGTCATGGCAACGAACCAATAGCAGCGCTCATATCGCATCTGACAACACTGCTAGCCCCAAAATCTGGCCCCACTATTAGCCTAACGATATGTCGCAATGGTAACGTCATAAAGTTTGTTTGAAATAAAGCCGTTCTATTGGCTAGCTGAACAAGAGGAGGTGTATTTTCCCCCATAAAAATTACTCTACCTTGTTTCCTCTACCGTGGCACAAGGCACTGACAAACCTCCAGTGCTCTAATGAGTATTCGTTTAATCGATTTCTTAATGACAGCCAATGGCTTTATCTTGAGTGAATATTGACGAGTGATCTAGAAAATAGGCTTCATTTCTGAACACCAACTATTTACCAATAAGAATGAAGTCAACTTTATGTTTTGCATTCAAAAATTCAAATGCTGTCAACCCCTCATTACAAGGATAGATTCATTTGAAAAGTGAGTTCATTTTATACCAGTAATTTTTTCTAAACTTAAGAAGCAATTTCTTGTTAGTACCTCGAAGAAATATTAAAATCTGAAGCCAGAAAAATTGAATTTATAATTCTGGTGCTACATAGGTAAAAAATATTTCCCAATGACACAATGGGTCATTTATTGGATATTTATCAGGGATAACAGGGCAGAGCGATATTGCAAATACAGAAAAAGAGAAAGAAATGCGCGCAAGAAAATGATAAATAATATAGAGCATAGAAAAAATAGATCAAAAGAGAATCAAGAGAGAAAAAAGTAGAGAAAAGAAACAAAGGATAGAGGAAACGAGAAACTCCGTTGATAATTTAGCTTTGGCCTCCCTAACTACATAAGATATGTTCCAAGAAGAGGACAGAGGGATGCTCCATTTCTGAAGCGAGGAATCTATGCACAACGGTGTGTTTGCACACAGAACGTGCCCTGTACACACTGTAGAAGCAGCAAGTTAGGAATGAACAAGAAGAAAGGACAAAGAATAGATAGCAAATAGGGCACAAAAACTGAAAGAAGCAAAATTTGCAGGAAAAATAGTAGCCCCAAGTACATATCCACAGCTGAGATAACCTAACACAATGCCCCTAGGGAAGTCTGTTCCCATAGCATGCGATGGGCAAATCTAACTTAAACCTATTGCATATCTTATGCCTCGTGAGGGAGTAAAATATTGACTGGATAGAACCTTCATAAAGTCAACCTTATCACAGAACAGAATGCACAAAAATCCTGCACAACAAAAGTAGAAAAACCGAAGTACAATGAAGTGCAGCTTTGTAATCATGACCTAAACTCACTCAGAAACAAAGCTTACAAATATGTTTTGAACGGTATACTAGAATTAAAACGATCCAAGACTCAATTTCAGTCAGGTAACACACGTGAATTTCATCAATAATTGATACAGAACTGTAGCAAAATGAAGCTTACAGTGGCAACAAGCGATGGTATTTCAGGCAAATGAAAAGTACTGACAGTACGTGATGTAAGTCATTAGGAGAACGTGCACTTCTTTATCATAATAGATTGCTTGCAAGACACTGGTAATATTAACTACTACACTAATCAAACATAGTTAATAATCAATCAAAAACAATTACAAAACGATATTAATAAAAGATCGTGATTAAACATATCGAAACGCGGGTTAAGCAACAGTTGTTAAACATAAAAATGACATTACACAACATTGAGAGGATGTTAGACTACCGTTGGGATATGCTACAAACTGAGGACAACACAAGATTAATAAAATCAAAGCAAAGGATTACACGGCGAAATCAGCAAACCCACGCTCAACACAAAGTTTATTACCAACAAGATCAGTAAAACAAAACACCTTGTATCATATGTACAATGCGCATACCACAAAAATTAGTGGGGAATAAGGTTAGACTTGAGGAAACCCACGCTTAACGAGAACATCAAAACAATTTACTCTAACAGAACCATGAGTAGTTGCTAATAACCCAAAATAGTTAATAAAGGGACAGCACATCCTTCTACTTCAAGCAGCTGGTGTTTGTTTTCACCTTAGTGTGACAACCGAAACAAACTCTTAATGATCGAGTCAAGAGCACCCGCTGGGATTCAAAACTTGAGCATTTCCGCTAGAGCAGCGTATAAGACGCTGGATCAGAGATGATAACTTAATACTGAAAATTACATGGAAATGAAAACATTTGCTCAGAAAACGAACGCATATTTAAAACGCGTTGCTTCTACGACGATAGAAACAAGGTGTAAGGCTTATACATAAATGAACCCACAACGGTTCCTTCCGTCTCAATGGCTGACGTAGTCGTTTACCACTAAGGACAAGGAGAGGGGCAAGTTGAAATATTCGATTGCCTTTGGTGATGCTCGGTAAAATAAGCAATTGTGGCCGTGGAAGGTGTAATGGCTTCAATTACGCAAGCCTTGCACCTGTTTCTCCTTTTTTTCGGGCACGCAGCTGAATAAGAACCAACTCAATACAACCATTTCGAGGGCCATCCAAGAAACTCTTTAGGAGAGCAGGGCCAGACTTCATTGCATGCTGCCGAACAACTGTTTTTACTCCATCTCCTTCACCAGATAGTAGAGTTAGCACGGCTCAAATTCATTTGCATGTATTTGGACTAGGATCGTCGTCTTTTGAAGGAGCAGTCTATGCGAAATCTAGACCGTACACTAAATGCAAAATCTTATATAGGAAAAAACGTGGACGCAGGATTAGCAGTGAAAGTCTAAGAAATCATCGTGAAATTCGGACGAAATATTACGCTGAGAGCGTCATATTTGATTTATGATACTAAGTTCTTAAATAAGCCTCTCTTACATCAACTTCAAACACCGCAGTAAAACTATGACTACAAAATAAAGGATGGTTCGTACTTGTTTGCTCACGAACCATCTCCACGTCCAAGTACTGAAATGAAAGACATGGGACGATAAAGAAAAAGTCCAATGAAATAAAGTTAATTAAGTTAACAACTGAAAATACAAGAGCGGTAACTACTAAACACGAGGTTCGAGTCCCTGGATAGAAAACCTCGTTTAATACAGAAATCGATATGACGAACTTCAACGTACTAGAATATCTCCAAAGTCAACACTAAAAATTACGCATAAAAAATACGAACAAAGGTAGTAAATCATTTTACAATACGCCTCAAGCACCGCAAAACGTACAATTGGCTACTAAACGGGTAATCATTACTTGAAGATCGATCAAAAGCAGGGGACACTTGGCTGTTCACAGCAGCAGTGTGGCCCCACTACAAGGAGCAGTCATACAAGAAGAAAGCACTGCAGTCTGGTGTACTACGACAAGCACACGTGTTGCTACAACCTGCACCTTCAGTCTACGTAGCAAAACTGCACTCCAAAACCAAAACGTACCCCCATAAAATAGCTTCGTCCTTCCTGTAAGCGATGTAGAGGAGACAATATGTGTAGGAACGAAAAACTCAACAGGATAAAAAGTCTCACATTATTTGATAAAACATAACTATACCCTGAATAAACCATGCATCGAAATATCTATCAACGTGTTCAGCTATCTTGAAAAACATATGGAAATAAAATGTATTGCTGCTAGTAAAAAGTGACTGCCAAAACACCAAACAAGAGACTTTTATAGATTGATGGTTAAATGCAAGAATCTTTCCCGAGGCTACATCCAGCGACGAAAATTATAGCAACGAATAGGTCTGCAGTAACGCAAATTCAATTGCTAGTTCTTCTTCATTAGAATAAAACTGTCTGTAATCGCACTTGCCCTATCATTGTCGCTACTCACTGGGGTTATTACTTGGAACAGTTTGTGCCATGCTCTAAACGAGTCGAATCGGACCAATTTGCTTGCGAATGGAACAAGGTTTGTGCTATGCTCTGAACGAGTCAAATCAGACCAATTCGCAAACGAATGAGCTGCAGCGCAATGGGTCAACGTTATAGTGGATAAATTAGAGAATCGCGGCATGCCATGTGACTTCAGTCTCTGACATGAAAAATAATCTGAATCTTCAAAATGCACTTGAACGTCCGAACGAACATGATGAGAACTACAGTTGAAACACGTAGAAATGCTCATGAAAACTTGTTATTTTTTTGGGTGTTCCCGCTCATGAAATCTTAATGAAAGTAAAATATAAATGATAACCTCGACCGCGAGTATCACTAGTATGTGAGTAACTATGAAATTGTGGGTAAAGCGTAGCATGTTAACTCCGAAATGGAATTTGAACGTGGTCGGTAGAAGATGAAATACTGAGTGCATATAATGAAGTAAGAATGTGAGTAACAGACACAATCATAAATGTGTATTTACAGGTTTTATGACCAGAGAAAACGGACAGCTAACCATACAGTGACTCATAGTTAGCCTGCATTATTTTCTCTGAAAAAAAAAGGTGTATCATTGCGTTTTTGGCTTGAAATATGAAGACAAAGATTTGCAAAACTACGAGAACGCACATATATGCTGATACACCCTAAATTTAAGCGAGGACTTCATAACCGTTTCAACTAGTTATTATTCACATGACGATGTCACAAATACACTGAATTCAATTACACTTCAAAATCCAATCGGGCACCTGTTAGCAATCACGGTCGGTATTAAAGACATTACACTATCTGTACTCATATCAGAAAATCTCAGATGAGATGATCGAGGTGAGCATTTTTTCCAATTTATTAACTCCAGATGACGCCTGAGTCAACTTGCAGCGGCCACCACAGCTCCTCACGGAGGAGGAGGATGGCCAAGTGTAGAGAGCCGCGCGAGATCGGCCTACTACATGCAGCACCCTGTGTCATACATACATGGAGTATCCCCTGGTGTACTGCTTCGAAAATCAAGCGGAGTATCACGTAGAATACCACGCGGCGTATCCCTTGGAACATCAAGCAGAGTACGACGTGGAATACCACGCGGAGTATGCCGTGGAATACCACGCGGAATATCATGTAGAGTTGAGAGCACAATTCAGCCGTCGACGAAACCACTGCCGTGACAACGGGCACAAAGCAGCTAAAGACCAAAACATCAGCAGGGGAAGAAGGAACTCTTACACCAACAAGGGGGTGGCAAAGGAGCTTAGAAAGGCGGCGGGAGAATTAGTAACGACAAAACACTTGAGAACATTCCACAATTAACACGTTAAATTTGTAACTAAGGGTATTAACGAAAAGATTAGTCACGATTTACACCTCAATCAAGGTGATATTTCTACGGTTGCATAAGCTGCTGTTTATACAGGCTGGTAAACAAAGAATAAGTCTACACCCGCTACAGAGAAAGAGAGACCTCGCCATAACGAAGTTGTACAATGATAACAAGCTCGCCGTGAAGGAATTACTAAATGAGAGTTAACACAATCTCTGCATAGCCGCCCGTTAATGGCGAGGTCTCGTGGCTCCAAGTCAGTGTTGTGTAATCGGTTTAAGACATTTAATTACAAAGAAGGTGGACGGTACACGGGTTGTTTCCAGGGTAGCAGGTCGGTTCAGACGCACAGTCAATTCTCGTGGCAGTTAAAACTTAGCTTGCACCTGCTCGGGAAACGTTCTGTGGGCTACATGCAAATGCTTACCTAAGTGTGGCGGCATCACTCGTGACACAAAAGGCTGGCGTAATAAATACGGGGCTTGTTTCATATATAACGCACAGATAAGCTGAACCGCGTAGCAAAAGACGCATGGATAATGAATGTTACGTCAGTCGTAGTTTAAAAGTTCAGGATTTAGCAAGTTTTCATCAAAAGCGAGCACAAATAAGAAAAATGTCAATTCGGACATGGATTTTGCACTGCACAGGTCAAGAGTCCTAATGACGATAAAATTAAGATCGGAACTTTAAGTGGCAAAAACACGACCTCGTAAGACGCTCATGCTCTTCAATGTAGTTATAGTTGCCATTGAAGATTAAAGAGAAATACAAATATTTCAGGGACGTAATCGGTTTCCGTTGACCCATTCTACCTCGATAAGGAAAGGTGTGTCTACACTTCTGTTAGATAAAAGCCGTTCGAAAAGATAATTAGAAAGTTTTGCACACTATTTTACCTGTGCTCTTGCTGCTGTCAATTGGATTTTGTGATGGTGATTCCTATCATTTAAAATACCCAGCCCTGAATGAAAGTAATGCAAGCTACTTTATCTTACTGAGTACGTGGTGAGCGAGAAAGAAGCAACATTTGAAGTAAATTTTCACACCCTCGAGATAATAAATTATTCTTACATAGGTCAGGGGACTGAACACTTCATAAGTAATTTCTGTAGGACACTTGCCGTGAGTTGCGTGTCAGCCTCGAACCCGAAAATTTCCTAACAGGAAACATAAGTTCAACTACCACTGACGAGTTGGCTGGACCGTCTGAACCGCCTAATTAAGATGGTGTAATTTTACTCGTGATCGCCATGAAACTAAGAAGTTACTGAGGGTTTTCAAACTAAACTAATTATTTCATTAGACAAAACGTCATTCTTTGCTTATGTCACGATTTAGTGGCAATTTATTTCGACCGTTCGAGTTTTCATTTAGATCACGAAGCTTCATGAGTCTGTTCCAAGCTTGGGTCATTAGGGTAGGAACGAAGGACAGAAACCAACGCAAGGGCACACACCGACACGATGAGTTACTCTCAGAGCTACACGGAACACAACAACACGCCACGACCTGCACACATACACAGGGAAGCTACACCCGTACACCACCAGTCAGCTGAATCACACCCCCAAATCACCATTTAATTAAAAACAACCACATGAGGCCCGTCACAAAACGCAGAAGCGAACAAACAAGGAACGAACGAAAAGAGCGGAACAGCCACGAGCTCAGCCGCTTCAGACCCTAAGACCGGCCGGGGAGGAATTAGATTAAAACGGACAGTTAATTTACTTAGAGCTGGTAACATCAAGTTACAAATTTTTCAGTGACATAACAAGCACATGAAGAGTCAACAGACTCGCTAAACTGTCTTACTGACATTGGCCTTTGTTTTCTCAAAAGCGTTTACTCAAGCTCCAAGTTTAAATTTATGCCGTTCAATCTACCTCCTCCTGGCACGAGAAGCAGAACTTCAGCGGCTGGAGCAAGGGCCGTCCGTTGGAACGATACGACTTACCCTCACCTGGCTCGAAGTTGCCCAGCTCCATCTGCTTGGAAGTTTCGGTTTTAGAGGGCACGCCGCAGATGTTTTTTTCGGCGAGCCAAGCGAGCAGGACGAGGAGAGGGAATAAGAGAAGCGTGACGAGCGCCTCCCACACCTCGACCACGTCAGGCGAGATGGCCACCAGGATCAGCAGCAGCCACAGGTACGCCACCAGCGAGAACACGCTCGTGATCGCGAACACCTGCGAGGGCGCGACTGGTTATGGGTGTCGTCTGAACGCTGTTAGCACATCCTGCTGCTCAATACTAACGTGCCAGCATCTGAACACTGGTATGCCCGCACTTGAATACTAGTACATAGTACACCTGAAAACCAGTATATACGATACCTGCATTAGTATATCCTAAACCTGCACGTGAACATTGCCATGTCTGCATTTGACATCTGGCACACGGAAATGACGAACATAGTGTAATTAAAACCCGCATTACATAATACATTAAGGATTTGGCGGCCATTTGGGACAGAACAAGGTTACCTTGACATCCTTGATGCGGCGGATTTCGCCGTTGGGAATGCTGATGATACAGATGGCAGAGATGACCAGCAAGTTGAAGGCGGCGGAACCGACTATGGTACCTGGGCCTAGTTCTCCAGCGTTGAAGTTGTTACCTGCGAGATGTCGGGCGAGTTAAACAGTGTAATCACAGGAAAAGAATACCTCGTTAGAGTGACACTGTTATTTTGAAGCTGGGACGATGTTCATAGAATAGGTTACTTCATGGATGTAAGTAGGAAACAAACGTTTGACTTGGCCAACACCACTGCAAATGGGCAGAGCGAAGAAACGCCAACTATTGTCCGGGTGTTTAAGAGACATTAACCATTGAGTAGGTCACTGAGAAACTCTCTTGTAAATTGCAAAACGACGAAACAAATCAAACTGTAGGTAAGTAGCAATCGAAGCGAGAACATGGACATGCAACACGAAAATAGCTTCATCAGTACGCGTCTATTGCCAACTCGAGAGTGGAAGTACACTGTTTAACAAAATCAACTGAAAGAATACACTAAGCAAGGTACAACAATGAATGTACGCACGAGCAATGTCCTCGCTCTGGTATCTGACACACAGCATAACAGCCTCGATATAACCTCTGTAACTGGCCGAAAACCTCAACGCGACCCTTGCATCAACACACCACCGGCAACCCCAGCACAACAAACTTTATGACAACCCTAACACTACTTTAACAGCGCACCGACAACCCCAATACAACCCTAGCTCCTCACCAACAACCTCAGCACAACCCCAACTGCTCCCAACAACCTCAGCACAACCGCAACTGCCCCCAACAACCTCAACACAACCCCAACTGCCCCCAACAGCCTCAACACAACCCCAACAACGTCAGCACAACCACAGCTCCTCACCAACAACCGGAACACAACCACAGCTCCTCACCAACAACCGGAACACAACCACAGCTCCTCACCAACAACCGGAACACAACCCCAGCTCCTCACCAATAACCGGAACACAGCCCGCGATGCTCACCGACAACTTCGATGCAGGAGAGCAGGATCTCAGGAGCGGACGAGCCGAGCGCCATGAGTGTGAGGTTGGCAACCGCGTCGCTCCAGATGCGCACCTCCAGCACGTCCGGCTCATCCTTGCCTGCCTGCGTCAGGTACACCTGCGCAAGTGGGCGCGCCGTCAGTTTTGCTGCTCACGTTAACCTTTTTCTCCCTTGTCCAATTTCTCCCGTTAATCTTTTTCTCCCTTGTCCAATTTCTCCCGTTAATCTTTTTCTCCCTTGTCCAATTTCTCCCGTTAATCTTTTTCTCCCTTGTCCAATTTCTTACGTTAATCTTTTTCTCCCTGTCCATTTTCTTACGTTAATCTTTTTCTTCGTCCTATTTCATCGTCGGACCTATTTCTTCCACTGTGATATTCCTTCCACTGACCTATTTTTTCCACTGTGATATTCCTTCCACTGACCTATTTCTTCCACTGTGATATTCCTTCCACTGTCAGATTTCTACCTTTGACTATTTTGGCTTAATTGTTCCATTGACATTCCTTCTGTTGATTTATTGTTTTTCCTATTCTTCCTTTTTAAAATTTTTCCATTAAATCTTGGTGTCCATCGTGACGTAAGGGTCTAGCGCTTCACTTGGGACAAGGTCATGGGTTCAATTCCAGGCAACTGCGCGGTACATTTGTCAGAGCAAGAAGCTCCTCTTGTGATGTAGAAAGCAGTGAAAAGACTCCTACTTAACAGCTTTAATTTCACTTTCTCTCTCTCCCTCCCTCCTCAGGCTATTAAATTGCCTACTACTAAATTGCAAATAACGGCAATTGACATCTAGAGCGACCAATAAAGTTTTTAGTTCTTTACGGCTTTTCCTGGCTTTTTTCTCACGCAGGTAGAATTACTTTGTGTTGCGCGACAAATCTCCTAAAGAAGAAACGTCATTCTAGTCTCCATTTCTTCTCATTGTTCGTGTTTCATCTTGCGACAACTTTCAACCATTTGCATTTAATCCTGAGTGCTTGATTAAGGACGTTTCACCATAATCGTTCAGATGTCTCATCTTGTCTGATGAAAATGATAAACATCAAGACGATGAGCGCAAAACCATATTTCTAGACAAAAAATTAGGCTTCACAACATACAATTCCGATTTTATTTCAAGTAAGGAATACTGCATCAGTTTTGCTACACGTGTGTCCAACTATCTCACAAACGCTTCGTACATACTATATCTTCCAGAAGACTGAGAATAGTGGTAAGGAACAACTTCATACTTCCTTAAACACTAATAACTTGTTCAATTTAAAAGCTAATTTATGTAATTTACTAGCACTGTGATGCTTTAGGCACGACAAGACCCGAGTACCTTTCAGACACAATAAGATTAGAAAAGACGTTCGTTTAAGCCTCCCAAATGCGTTCCGAAGAGAGACAGGAAGGCACCATTTAGTAAGGACTAAAGTGTTCGCAGAATCTATGCACAAGGTGCATAAAAACAGTAAGTTGAAAAAGAAGTTCATGAAACGAGATAAAAGTTGAATAAAGTAGTACGTGCTGAAAAATCAGGACAGCAGTGAACCTAAAAATTATGGTCCGTGACAAAACAAAAACCTATTCTATTTCAACAAAAAAAATTGCCAAATCTTTAGCTCGGGATCTAACCTATCTCCCCTGGGAGCGGACACTATAGGAATGGAAGATATTCTTATTCCAATAAATTTAGTCACGTCATACAACACATTGATTTTACAATTTGTGCCAAGACGCACAACAGTTACTCCCACTCAAGTTGCTTGAACAATTTTATACGCAGAGTTCGAACATGGAATTAAATAATTTTCTTTCTTTTCCAATGAGAAGAAACACTCTACAAAATACATTTGATTATCTGTCGCATAAAATTGGTATTTTTTTATTTTTGCATAAAATTTGCATTTAGCTACTTTACATAAGAGGCGGTCGCAATTAACAACCTCAATGTGTCTTAACTTCTATTCTACCCAATACTCTGATAAGGATCTCTTGCAAACCAAGTGCGTCACAGTACAAAAGCCATCCAGAAAAACTATGATAAATCACTCTTGTGTACAGGGCATTCATCACGATTTTACATTTGCAGCTTACATAAAGCTAGAACTGGACGTTTTCATCGATGCATTGATCGATTTATTCACTCTATGAGCTCAATGCAGAGGCTCTTTGTTTCGCTGAACACAAAGATTTTTGTGTGCACAGTTCTTATTCGACACACTTATTTTACAACACCTCAGCGGGCATCGTCATCATGGTCAGAAATGAAGTAGTGTAATTCGTCCAGCGGTCTAGATGCTATTTCTGTCAACTAGTGAATGGAAGGAACAACCCGGAGGGTATTCTTTGTTACACTCTTGTTTAATTGGACATCAGTTTTCGTTCGTTATAAAAACAGGCTTCAAAAATTTTGTAGCCTACTCTCTTTGTGATTGTCGCGTCTTACTCTCGGAAATAATTTGTGTGATTGAAAATTAGACACACATATTTGATGAGCGCCTTCTAAGCAGTGTTATCAAAAATTAATGAACTGGATTTTGTGTCTACGTGGCACTCACATGGTTTTAGCACATGCAGCGCACGACAGAAGTAGCCCCTCTAACAAGGTCAAGGGCTCAAGTGATGATAATTATTTTCCAACTACTATCGTCCGCACACTTTAGTTCATGCTATGCAAAGTTTAGTGTTCAGATAGTTCGACAAATAAAATGGAAGCACCTTCCTCAGAATAAACTTTGCTCTAATTGACTACTCCATTAAAAGGCCACATTCAGACCCTATTGTTTCTGCGAGATTCCAATTAGCTCTAATTTCAGAACGAAACATTAACAGAGCCTACCAAACCATCAACACAACCACTCACTTTTTTGGTTTTGCTGGTGATTTTCTCAATGGATCCCATGAAGATGTCGGCGATGATGGACACGCCGAGGAAGCAGTAGAGCAGCCCCACGAAGTACAGGGTGGCTCGCACCTCCTCCGGCCACGTATACTCCGACACGATGGGCAGCAGCAGACCTCTGCCGGGCCATCGTAAACAAACATTTTATTTCAGTCAGGTTGATACATGCCACATCAAAACCTCGGGATTTCAAATGTAACTAAGGTTTAGACGCAATGACCGTAGCTTCCTATCTAGCCGATCATCATTTCATAAACCCGTGTAGAGCAGAGAGCTATGCCCAAGTTCTTCCCTTTTCCCACGGGAAGAAACATTCGGTTCGTGCTGCAGGGTCTCGAACGTGTTTCCTTTCACACGAAAGGCAAACGCTCTTATCTACTAAGCCACGGTGATCACAACCAAAAGACACAAGAGAGAAATCGTAAACGTACACGAAACAAGGCAAACTAAAGCTACTGATGCCGATGCTAAAAGGAATAACTTGCGTTCAATTTTCATGCCAATAATTACGACTTGTTTCATAAGCGGTTTGGTGTGTACTTGCTATCCCAGTTTTGAGCTCTGGACTCCTATGCCTTGTGAGAACGTCTCTCGTGAGCTATGTATGTACGTACTCTCGGTTCAGATGTTACCAAGCTAAAAATCAGAAACAATTACGCTGTTTTGCAATACAAGCATTAAAGTGCTATAATATTTTTAATGTATCACGCACATTTACTAAAGAGGACCTGGACAACACAAGAGCCTGGAGCAGACCTATCGGAAAAATTTTTCAAATTCACTGTCATGCAATTACACGCGTACAAATTGTTTTAAAACTTAGAATGTATCGTGCACATTTGCCTGGGAGGACCTGGGCACAACACTACAGAGCCTGGCAGGGACCTGCCGAAAAAATTGCATGCATACTAATTACAATATTTGAAATGCATCGTGCACAACACTGGGCCTGGCACTGACCTGCCGAAAAAATGACATGCATACTAGTTGCTATAATATTTTAAGTGTATCGTGCACATGGGCCTGACACTGACCTGTCGGAACATCTGTAGTTGTGAAACGCGCTTTCGTTGATGAAAGTGTCTCCGTCGATGAGTGTTGACTCCATGGCGAGAAGGTCGCTCGGACCAGCACACTAACTTTATTGTTGAACACTTCTCAAGTGATAGATCGAACCACGATTAAGTAGAATTGTTAATTGGCAATTAAAACAAGTGGAATTCTAGAAGGGTGGTTCATAATTGATAAAAAGGCCTCTATTCGGGACCTGAAAATAAAAAATTATACGTTTGGTAAAATCGTAACACGAGATAAAAATAAATACATTCGTAGCTATCAGAAATGACCGTTGGCCGCCGCCCACAGATAGGCAATAGATAAGAATCAATCAAGTGCTTTGCATGCTACATACCAACCGCCACCATGCCCATGACTCTGTACCTCAATTACAGGCATATCTTCAAAAAGTCCAACACAAAAAAATTTCGTCACAAAACTGACACTTTCGTGTGTCATGGGCTTATACGACATACTTAAGTGTGCCAACCATGACACGCTTAACGAAGGTCAATTTTATTTCACTTAATTGTTTCACTTTCTCAGACTGGCCACTGATTACACTAATATGCAGACAACGTCTAAGAATTAGAGGAAAAATTAGCAAAGGTATTAAGGTTTTTGCGGAGAATTATCCTCCATTCATAAAATCGAAACACAATTAGATTTTCAACAAAAATTTTTAATCGTTTGAAACATGAATATCCGATTTACTCTCTCAACCGCTTCAACATGTGGTCGCAGGAAATACTGTGTTCATCAAAAGATTTCTGAATAACCCTTTGACAAACACAGGTATGTCAAAATTTCTCATTGTACATTAGTTTATAGGTGGCATTGAGAGCAAAAATTTCACTGTAGTCACGAAAACAATATTAACAAGAGAATTATACTTCATCATTGTAGACTAATAATTATACGCCAATTTCATAAAATAAGTTTCAAATTTCCATAATACCCTAGAATACACGCAATAATTTCTCCAACAAAGGCATGTCATGAAGCTTATTTGCCATCAACGAACAATCATGACGTAAAATGTTGCTATCTAATTCGAGGCGTATCAACTTTCAAGCAGGGAAAAGCCAATGAAAAATTTACACGAATTATTCGAATTGGAAATCCTATGTAATAATAAGTTCACATCACACACAAAATCTGTCAGAACTTTGCCTTATGATTCAACTTTCACACGAACGTCAAAGTTTTAATAGCTGAACTGCCGAAGGCTTGCTGTTAAACTACGGTGAAACACTTTCCAGTTCACATGCATGGTTCAGAATAGCGTTTCATTTGAGAGCTTGGGTGAACACTCGAGATCACAGTACAAGGAATATTTACGAAAGCTCAGTTACATACTACGCGTCTAAGCCAACACATGAGATTCGCTTTAGAAAGTGGCACTGTCGATCAAAGTCCAGATAGAATCAGAAGGCATGCAAAACCCAGACGAATTCACACTAAAACAAAAGCAGCAATAAACTTGAGGAATACAGCCGCAAATGCCCTCAATCCGAGCACCAAAAACTCCAGAATCCCAGACGCGCATAAACTGGAGAGGCTGAGCGAAGTATTCCACCGGCTCCAGCGCCAGGATAAAGACGACCTACCAGCTGACGCGAGCAACAGTACGGCACCCCTCGCTCGCGTCCACGCCTGCATTTGTGAGATGAGATGTGGTGCGGCGCCGGGGGAGTATGGTGACGTCATTTGTAACGGGGGCTGCTGTGGCTGGGGATTACTGAGGTGGCCATTTGTGCCAGGCATTACTGTATTGTATTAGGAGTTAGCTCAGGCCTCCCTTAACTGAGGTGGCCATTTGCGCGGGGCATTACTGTATTATATGAGTTAGCTCAGGCCTCCCCTAACTGAGGGGGTCATTTGCGCGGGCATTATTGTATTACAAAAATGTGTTTGTTTAGGCTTTCTTAGCCACAACAAAGGCGTGACGTCATTGGTAACGGGGATTGCTGTAGCTGGGGATTTCTGAGGTGGCCATGTGTGTGAGGAATTACTATAAGAGTTAGTTCAGGCTTTCCTAGTCACAATAAAGGTGCTCTCAAGAAAAGAACAAGGATAACAACATTTAGGGTGGAATTAAGAGGACGTAGATTAGATTAGATTATTAGTTAGTTAAAGCCTCCCTATCCGCAACAAAGGCGATCCAAAGAGAGGAAGAAAGAAGGCACCATTTAGTATGGAGTTAAGGGAACGCGGAATCTATGCAGAAAGGGCATAGAAACAGTAAGATAAGAAAGAAGTTCATGAAAGAAGATCAAAGTTGAAGAAGAAAGTGGTAGGTGCTGAAAAAACAGGACAGCAGTGAACCGAAAAACGATGGTTCTTAACATAACAAAAACATTTTATTTCAACAAAAAGAAGGCCTACCTAACTCAGCTCGGGCCCTCACATTGTCTTCCTGGGAGTGCTAATTCCCATAGATACAATATTTGTATCGCCCTGAGGGGAAGAGGACGTAGAATGCATACACAAGGTGTGTTCCAACACAAGATTTTTTACGTATAGAAACAGTCAGTTGAAAAGGAAGGCTATGAAACAGGATAAAAGTTGAACGAGAAAGTAGTAGGTACTGAAAACAGGACAGCAGAAAACCGGGAAAAGATGGACCGTAACAAAACAAAAAACATGTTTCACGTAACAGAAGAAAGTCCTAAAAAACCTTTAGTTTGGAACCTCACATATTCCCCTAGGAAGCGTTGATTACCATAAACACAAAAGTTGTATCCCGCTGAGAGGACGCAAATTAGGGTAAAAAGAACGCGCGCGCCCACGCAACAGAGGGACGCTGCATGCAGAGCAACAGGTGCTCCTAATGTCCCTCTCGTTAGGGCTGTAATGAGCAGCAGCCAAGCACTCCGGGCTGCATAAGCAGGGTATTTTAATGCGTTCTTTGAAGTTCACTGCCGAGTTAGCAGTTTAGTTCACCCTCAATTGAAATATCTTTGAAGTTCACCCTCAATTAAAATATCCCAGGAATATCATGGTAGTTTCTTAATTTTGGTGAGACAATCTGATGCTAAGCCAGGCTAATGACGGTGGTTGTGATGACTGCAATGGGAATTCAAAAACGCTGACGTAAATCTCTTACTATTCCTTTAGCGGAGCAAGCATTGCTGAGATCTCAGATAGCATAAAAGGTCAATTTTCAGGAACACTATGAATGGCGTCTCACAAGTTACGAGAGTGTCGAAATGATACCTAAATCAAATACATTCACAAAACAACGTTCCTATACATGCAAATTCACGTATTACCGTTAATTCACATTTAGAAATCGAAGCTCGACACTTGACCGCTTGCGCACACACACACAGCGGCGCATACCAATGAGACAGCGAGCCGCTGCCCAATAACGACATGCCGACGTGTTCGATCTGAGCAACAAAAACCAGAAGGCATCCTGCAACTGGCATTTTTGGCCGCATGTCGCGCAATCATGATACCGCAGCGACGAACTCTTGGCGATTAGAAGGGTTATAATTATCCAACTCTTTGAGATAGATAGGCTCATAATTGGCACATCGCATTCTTTGCAAATGACCCCTGGAAGTTTTATTAAGACCGTTATCTAGGAAGCTAACATTTTCATTGCTTGTTAAATTTAGCAAGCTCACTTAATTTACTCTTTAGATATCATTACTAACTGATGTATGAACTAAAGCACGAAAAAAAAAAATTATCGGACGATTTTCATAAATTAATGATGCTATCCAACTCATGTTTACCTACAAGGTATCGACACACTCTTCTTTAATGTGAGTGTTAAAAATACATAATTACATGGAAAAATTTAACGTTTTCAGAGCAATGAAATGCATATTTCTCAACAAAACTGACGCATTTTGAAAGCGGTAAGCTTACTCAACTTTATCACAGTACTTGCAGTTTGAAAATAGCACGCCTAGATCGCGCCGATACCTGCAGCGAGTTGGTGTCACGTAAGAATGTCGAACACTGGCAGCGCAGCCGAAGACATCCAGATGGCATCAACATAGGCAGCTTAAATGATTTCTCCTAGCAATTAGTTAGCAAGTATTGAACGTACGAGCGAACAAACCACTCCCAGAACATTTAAGGTAACACCGCAAGGTTGTACACAGATACAAAAGCTTGCTTGTGGAGAAATATTCAATTGCTCACGGAGCGCATGTGCTTTACAAGCGGACTATCCACAAAATACCTCCGTACCTGCAAAGAAACGATTTTTAACGGCTTGTAAAAAATTTCTTTCAACACACAAAAGAAAATTTGACGACTTCATCCAGAGCAAAACCAGCACGTAACAAAAGTAGCCAAGTCGACCAAAGAACCGTCGCTGCCGGCAGTACCGCTACAGCGGCGTAAATCTTTTGGAAATGTGGCCACAAAGACCCGACCATGGTAGACTACCATGGACCCAACGCTCTGAGCCGACGAGCGCCAGATGGCAGGCAAGTTTCCTCCCTCACCTGCCATGAATTGCAGGCACCTCCACCGTGAGCGCTGCCCTCCCTCTGCCGTAACGGTGAGCAGGTAGGAATTCTGCTTGTTTGCAGTGACGGCACTCGATTTCTTCCTCGAAAACACCGCTCGGTAAAGCTTTTCGAGCGATGATTTTCAGAATCTTCTAACGGGGACCGTTTTGCTATCCCATGACTTTTAATGAAAGGCGAAGGCATTTAAGGTCTATGCTAGATATCATCGTGAATACCTCACATTTTTCAAGCCTTCGCACGTTACAATTTTACTCAATAATTGTGGCATGTTTAGAGGTTGCCTGTAAAATAATTTATTTATTTGTGTAGTGGGGGTCCACTTCCACACTTTTCCATGACTAACAACTCCAAGACTCCGAACAAACCTTCGAATTTCCCCCCCCCNACACACACACACCTTCAAGACCCTCAAAAACCTTCCAAGAAGCCCACACTTTCATAACCCCCAACAAACCTTCAAGACCCCCACACTTTCATAACCCCCAACAAACCTTTAAGACCCCCACACTTTCATAACCCCTACGTTCAGTCCCTATCTTTCGCAAACATAATCCGCCAATCAACAGGGCTGGGGACGTGAAGCACAGCACACTTCCCAACTTGAACACTCGTGTTCATTCTGATCAAAAACCTCTTTAAATACACCGGAAGACATCACGCTCGCGACCACTCAAAATTCACGCATGGAATCCCCACACTAATGCATTACGTATCTCTGGCGCGCGCGGCATGTTGAGATGCAAGTAATAGCATCATAAACAAAGCTGCTGCAACTGCAGAATTGTAGAATACGTGCATGGAGAATTGAAATATTTGTTCATGAACTTAGAAAGGAAAGTTTTGAAGAACCCATGTTGTCGAAGCTAGAAAAATTTTAAATTGAAACCATATGCAGCTTAGGTACACAATACAGGGTGTCCTAAACAAATGTACTCACACTTTAACTGCCCAGTTTTCATATATTTTGTTTCGTTGATGTAGGAGTTTACTGATCTAAATACAAGCCTAATAAGTTAAATCAATGAAATGAACATGAAATTGAGGAACATTAAATGCAAAAAAAAACATGTGTAATTGCTAATCAAAAGATTAGATTAGATGTTAGTTTAAGCCTCCCTAACTGAGAGGGAGAAAGAAGGCACCATTTAGTATTGAGATCAGGGAACGCAGAATTAATGCATAAGGTGCATAGAAACAGCAAATTAAGGAAGGTTAGGAAACAAGATAAAAGTTAAAGTAGTAGCTGCTGAAAGATAGGACAGCACTGAACCGAAAAAAGGGGGTCATTAACATAATGAAAACATTTTATTTCAACAAAAAGAAGACCTGCCTAACTGTCAGCTCGGGCCCCCACATTTTCCCCCTGGGAGCGCTAATTCCCATAGATACAATAGTTGTATCCCCCTGAGGGGACCAAAACTTTCAAAATTAACACATACTTTCTTCCTGGGAGTGAGAATGGCATTCAAATTCACGAAAAAATTATAGTAATACAAGAAAATAGGTGAAGAAAACACACACTGCTGAGTCCGTTTGGTATACTTGTAAATAATTTTCATAGAAGACAAACAATAACTTGAAGTTATTGTTTAAACTAAACAATAAGAATTACCCCTTTTACGACAGTTACAATCAAAACGTTCAATCCCTTCAAAAATGGGAATATTAATAAAATACATCAAAGTGTCAGGGTAAAATGCCCTCGCAATTCAAAGCAACCAGAACATCAGTTCTGGACGTTCGACTCCAAACCCTCATTAGCACTAGGTGCGACATGACTCACCGGTGGTCACTGAGAGGATTTTCCTATGCTGCTGACCGATCAGCAGTCACTAACTCAATGCTTGGCGAAAACTAGATGCTTGGCGAAAACTAAATGCTTGGCGAAAACTAAATGCTTGGCGAAAACTAAATGCTTGGCG